>MU279374.1:0-281772 GCA_022385695.1 Xylaria arbuscula
CTAACCCTAACCCTAACCCTAACCCTAACCCTAACCCTAACCCTAACCCTAACCCTAACCCTAACCCTAACCCTAACCCTAACCCTAACCCTAAAGTGGCATAAAGATCTAAGTATTTATCCCATGGGAAAACACTTTAAGCAGGCTAAAAAATCACATCTTTAAAGCTATAAAAACATAAATATATAAAAAGAAATCAATGTACGTATTACCTATAAAAAGCTAACTTTAAACTATATATAAATATATGTTTACAAGTTTAACAAGCATGGTTATTACTAAAAGTGTAAAGCTAAGCTTATTATATAAAAAAACTAACAGCTTATTAACAAAAGAAAAAATACCTACGCATTAACTTTAGCAAAAAAATCCTTTTAAACCTTAATAGCTATTGCAGCTAAATTTAACCTTAAATTAAAACAATATAATGCGGTAAATGCTTTTATAAATGCTAAACTTAACAAGAAAATCTATATGCATATGCCTCTAAGATATCGCAAGCCATAAACTTTACTCCGATTACTTTAAGCATTATATAATTTTAAAAAATCTCTGTTATTATAGCAGCGCAAGCTTATTTAAACCTTAAAATCCATAAGCTATTAAGCCGTTTTTTATAAGCCATGTTGCTACTTTAAACAAAATGTTTTAATTTTTATTTATGTAAATAATATAATCCTAGCTTACTAAAAGCATAAAAAAACAATCGCTCGACGTGCTATTTTTAAATTAAAGCGCTGCTACTAAATAACTGGTAAAAAAAACCTACTTTAATTCCTCGGTGTGAAAATAATTAAAAATTGCAATAAAAGCTTGATTTAGCTATTTTAATCCTTTTATATTAAAAAAATTATCAAGCTTAAAAACAAAAGTGCTTTAAATAAAGCATATACACCTATAAAAGCAAAAAAGCTAAGCCTTTATAATTAAATAGCTATTAAGCGAAAAATTTACAATTATTAAAAAAAATAAGCTTAATTATATATAAAGCAGTAATCACCCGGCCAGATATTACCTTCGAAGCTTTATAATTATCCCGTTTTAACTTAAATCCTGGACCTAAACATCACAGCTCTGCTAATTAACTATTTGATTACCTCGAGGCCACCTAATATTATGCCCTCCAGTTCGGAAACAGAGATAACTTTGCAGTTGCCAGTGATTCCTCGTTTGCCGACAATACCATCGACCATAAAAGCTCACAGGCCTATATGATAAAGCTTTTTAGTGGCGTTATTAAATGAAAAGCCAACAAACAAAATACTATAACTACGTTAACCACTAAAGCCAAATTACTCGCGTTGGCTTAAGCAGCTAAAAAAGCTATATTTATTAGCTAATTAATTAAAAAACTAAAAGTTACTTTAAACAATTAGCAGATTTAAATCCAGTATAATAATTAACAAATTATCGGTTTAATGACTAAAAACATTGCTACGCTTTATACAAAGCTACGCCACGTTAATATTTACAATCATTAGCTACGTTAAAAAGTTATTAATAAAACCTTTAAAGTTAAATACATCCCTACAAACAACATAATTGCTAATGGCCTAACTAAAGCCCTCTCTAGAGAAAAATAAAACACCTTTTTAAAGCAGCTTAACCTTGTAAATATTAAAAGCATTTAAAAACAGCAAAAACCACGAGAAATACCCGAGGAGAAATAAGGGATATTAAAGGACTTACTAAAAGGAGGAAAGTTTAACATATAAATAACTAAATGATTAAAAAAGGTATTTTAGTTTTATAAAATTGTAAAAAGTTATTGCTATGCGCTTTTAGTTGTAAAAACCATCCCTTAAAAGGTGTTTTTTAAAAAGATGTGTTAAATATAAAGGATATAATTTTATTCGGTATATTAACTAAAAGGGGTTTTAAAAAAGGACTTATGTTAAAATAATAGGGTTTTCATATAATTTTGCCTACAAACGCGGTCACTACTAAATAACACTTAAAAAAAAACAAATTAATTAATATAACACTTTTAATTTAATTGCATGCTATCGCTTATATTTAACAGTATGTGTTTTTTAGTAATAACCGCGTTTATAGGTAAAAATATATAAAGGCCCTTATTATTTTAACAAAGGTTCGTTATTAAATATCTTTTTAGTTAATATACTAAATAAGCTTATATTTTTTATATTTAACACACCTTTTTAAAAATCACCTTTTAAAGGATGATTTTTACAACTAAAAACTCATAGCAATAACTTTTTATAATCTTTTAAAAACCGAGATACCCTTTTTAATCATTTATTTATTTATATATTGCACTTTTTTTTTTTTAATAAGTCCTTTAACATTTTTTATTTCTCCGTAGATATTTTTTATAGTTTCCGCTGTTTTTAAATATTCCTAATATCCACAAAGTTAAGCTGCTTTAAAAAGGTGTTTCATTTTTCTCTGAAAAAGGCCTTAGTTAAGCCATCGGCAATCATGTCATTTATAAGGATATATTTAACTTTAAAGGTTTTAATAAAAACTTTTTAATGTAGCTAGTGATTGTGAATATTAACGTGCCGTAGCTTTGTTTGTAGCGTAGCAATGTTTTTGGTTATTAAACCGATAGTCTGTTAATTATCACACTAAATTTAAATTTGCTAATTGTTTAAAGTAACTCCTAGTTTTTTAATTAATCGGCTAATAAACATAGCTTTTTTAGCTGCCTAAGCTAGCGCAAATAATTTAGCTTTAGTAGTTAATATAGTTATAATATTTTATTTGTTAGCTTTTCATTTAATAACTCCTTTAAAAAGCTTTATCACATAGGCCTGTGAGCTTTTACGGTTAATAATATTATTTGCAAACAAAAAATTGCTAGTAACCACAAAATCATCTCTATTTCCAAACTAAAAGGCATGATATTAAATAGTTTTAAAATAATTAAATAAGCAATTAGCAAAGCTATAATAATTTGGCTTAAAATTTAAATTAAAGCAAGATAGCTATAAGGCTTTAAAGGCAATGTTTGGCCGGATAATCATTACTTTATATATAATCAAGCCTATTTTTTTTTAATAACTATAAATCTTTTACTTAGTAGCTATTTAATTATAAAGGCTTAGCTTTCCTGCTTTTATAGGTGTATATACCTTGTGCAAAGCATTTTTGTCTTTAAGCTTAATTATTTTTTTAATATATAAAGATTGAAAAAGCTAAATTAAGCCTTTATCACGGTTTTTAATTACTTTTATACCGAGAAACTAAAAAAGGTTGTTTTCACTAGTTATTTAATAGCAGCGCTTTAATTTAAAGATCGCACGTTAAGCAATTGTTTTTTTATGCTTTTAATAAATTAAAACTATATTGTTTACATAAATAAAGATTAAAACACCCTGTTTAAAGTAGCAACATAGCTTGTGGGGAACGGCTTAATAGCTCATAAATTTTAAAGATTAAGTAAGTTTGCGCTGCTATAGCAACGGAAACTCTCTAAGGCCGTATAGCGCTCGAAGTAATCGGAGTAAAGTCTGCGGCTTGCGATACCCCGGAGGCATTCGCATATAGATTTTTTTGTCAAGTTTAGCGTTTACAAATGCGTTTACCGCATCGTACTACTTTAATTTAAGGTTAAACTTAGCTGCTATAGCTATTAAAGTTTAAAAAAATCTTTTTGCTAAGGTTAATGCGTAGGTGTTTTCTCTTTTGTTAATAGGCTGTTAATTTCCTCGTATAACAAGCCTGGCTTTACACTTTTAGTAATAACCATGCTTGTTAAACTTATAAACATATACCTATATATAATTTAAAGTTAGCTTTCCATGGGTTATATATATATTAACTTTTTTTTATATATTTATGTTTTTATAGCTTTAAAAATGTAATTTTTCGGCCTGCTTAAAGTGCTTTTCCATAAAATAAATATTTAAATCTTTATGCCACTTTAGGGGTGGTGAAAGGTCTCAGCAATGGATTTAAAACTTAGCTTGAAAAAGCCTTGTCAGGTTTAATATTGGAAAAGCTAATGCATCCCGTAGGCTGGATTTAAGTACGTTTAACGCTAAAGGAGCTAATGCATTTTATAAGCTGGATTTAAAGGCTTAAAAATCTTTTTGCGGAATATTTATAAGCAATGCAAAAAATGCAAGCCCCTCGTTTTAGCAAAATTTTAGTTTGCTATTAAAATAGCTTAAAAGTCTCTTTAAAAATCTAGCTTTATTAGCTTTGCTTATTAGCATGCCGTGTTATAACTCCGTAATTGCTAAGCGTTTTGCATTAAATATAGCCACTTAGCAACTTTTATATGCTATAACTCCGGAAAAAATTATGTAATAACTTTTTTTAAACCTTAAGGTTAAATTAAGCAACCTAGTAATTTTATTAAAATTTCTCCTTTAGCTAGCTTTTTTAATTATAGCACTAAAAAAAGCATAATAGTTAAAAAATTTAAGAAAAGTTAAATATAAAGCAAAAATTGCCTTAGTGTATAAGTGATTAGTTTTTACAAGTAAATCTAGTTTTAAATTTTTATTTTCGCTAATATTGTCCTTGGCTTTTGCCTCTTTAGCAGGGTTAATTAGTGTGTACACCTTTTAATCCTTATAGGAATTAATAAAAAACTGCTAAGCAGTTTTTAATTAAATTAGGTAAGTGATCTTAGCTATTAATGCCTTAAACTCTTTGTTAATAATCTTTAAAAGATCATTTTTTAAAGATTTAATATTTCCCGAAAAAGTAGTGTTTTCATTAAATATAACGTCTTTAATAATAATAATCTTGTTAGTTTTAAATACTTAAATGCGATAAGTAGTAAATGATTAATATTTAATAAAGTAGCTAATTCAAGCCTTTGGATTAAGTTTTTTTCGTTTATTGGTTTTTAGCTGTGCGCTTAATGTCATTGCAAAGGCTTTGCATTTATACACCTTTAAATAGGATAGTATAGGTATTTTGCTTTTTTTTACAATGCCGTCTCGCATTTAAAAATAGCTATAAAACTTCTCATATAGAGTTCTTTAGTTATATAGGTATTTAAGCGTTCGGTTATACAAATAAACCGCAGCCTTAACAATTTTTACCCATAGGTAAGTTGGTAGCTTTAATTTATTTCTCATAAATCTTGCCTTATCTTTAATAACACCTCTTAATCTCTTAGCGCCTTCGTTAAGTGCTTGGGTATTAAAAGGAAACACTTTAAAAGTAATTCCTTTAATGGTTTAAAAATGCCAAGCAAGTTTTAACGTGCTATTTATATCTGTAGTTATTTTATTATTACATTTAATAGTTAACACCTTAATATTATAATAATCTTTTAAGTGTTTAATTAAATAACTAAATGCGATTTTAATTAATAAATATGTTTAATTATGCAAGTAGTAGTTAAAGGTAAAACCGGAAAAGCGGTTTATTATAAGCATTACACACTATTTTGCGCCTTTGTTTTTTCTAAGGTTTTTAAAGTTGTAAAAGTTAATAGCCAAACGTATTTTAGCTATTATTGGCTTTTCTTTAAATAATTTGTTAATTTAGCGTTTAATCTTAGACACACCACATGTGTCACATTAGGCGGTCTTAATTTTGTTACTACCGTTAAGAGTTTGGCGAATTCCCACCCCCTAAGATAAAGCCACTAAATGTTGCAGTGCTTTAGGTCCTAGGTGTCCCATCTTAAAGTGCCATTAAAATAGGTCCCCTCGCAAAAGTGGTTTCCCTATATATAAGTTAAGTGTGTTGCGCCTTGTATAAAAAGCAGTTCTCTTAAATAACATAAAGAGATATTTTATCACAAATTAATCAAGCTAGTTTTATAAACGGCAGAGTATTAACCCGTTTTTTCGTCGGAAAAAGTTGGTAGGTGGCTTGTTATCCCACTAATACCCTAACCTATTAAGTATACATAGGGATACTAGGTTAATAGCTATATTTAAGCAATAAGCTACATTGTAAAGTCGATAGACCTCTAGTCCCTTTGGTCCTTAAACTCGGATATTAACTTTTCCAAATCCCTCGATAAGGATAACTTTATTTCCTGCGTATACTACATTATAAAAATTAGCTCTCTTAAAGTTTAAAAACCTACTAATCTCGTTAAATATATATATAGTTATCCTTAAGTTAAAAATAGCCAAGTTTTTTAATTTATAAGTTATTTTTATTTTATTGCCTACTGCAAAAGCTATTTAAGCTAATTTTTTTAATAGTTAATTTGTTTTAATCTTTAATTTATCCTACTTTGCCTTTTTTTTTCAAATTTGTTTAATTTTCTTAACTAGTTTTAGGTTTAATTTTAAAAGCTTTTAAGCTATTTTTTAAATAGTTTAATTTAGTATAAAGTTTTTAAATGCATGTTTTAAAAAAGCATACTAACACTTTTTTAATAAATGGGTTTAAATATAAAGCTTGCATTTTATATCGCTTATATTTGTATTTGCACGGGGTTTTTTGCTTGCAAAACCTTGTGTTTGTTTTTATAGTCCCTTTTTTTAAAAGGCGCGTGCTCCGCCTTTTCCTACTGCTTTAGGCCAGCTGTTTAAATTTTCAACTTTAATAAACTCGCTAATCTTTTTAATGTTACTATAAATATAAAAGCTTCCCTTGTGTAGTTTTTTTTTAATTAGCTTGTTTTAAATAAACAGTTAAATGCTTGTTTTATTTTTAAGGTTTGCTATAACCTTTGTATAGTTTAAAGTTTTTTGCTTAATTTTTAGCTTGTTAATTTGCTTAAATGCTATAATTTATTCTTAATAACTGGTTTTCAAAGCTTTTTTTAAGTTTATAGCAATATTATAAAATTTTATAAAATTAAAAGCTTTATGTTTTACTGCAATCGCTAGCTTTTTTTTTTATTTTGTTGCTTAGATTTCTAGGTTTTTTAATAATTTTTTAGCACTGTTATTAATAAAAAATTTATAATTTAACCATGCTTAGTGCATAAGGCTACCCTTAAAATATGCTTTAATAGTATATAGTTTTTTATATTAAACATTTAGTATATTTGTTAATTTTAATAGGGTATTTTTAAAGTTTTAAAACATTGTTTTAAATATTTAGTTTTTTAGTTAATTAATTAACTTGGTTAAATTTATATATTTGCGTATTCGAGCGTTATAATTATTTAAATTTGTATTGTAAGCATTTTTTTTAACAGCTATTATTTCGGTTATACTTCGTAAAAGTCTTAAATCTATTGTTTTATGGTTTATAGTCGAAAAAAATCTTGTAGCTAACGCTAGTATTGCTGCTGCCTTTGGGTAGTCTTTAATCCTAAGCATAATTAATCGCTTTAGCCATAGTATCCTCATTTTAAGATTTGGTGTAATATAATCTTATAGATTTAAACCGACTGCCTTATTTTTAAGCTTTCTGTTTTAAAAGTAAAAGTTGTTCGCGTTTTTTAGCGCAATTATCGCGTTTTAATTGGTCGGTTTTTGCATGTTAATCACTTAATTAAGCTAATAGCCATTTAATCGATAGTTTAATATGGCAATAAAACTTTTAATTGTTAAATATAAGCGATAGCATGCAATTTTGTTAAATGTGTTGTCTTAATTAATGTGTTCATATATATGTCCTTTAGTAATGACCGCGTTTATAGGTAAAAATATATAAAAGCCCTTGTTATTTTAACAAAGGTTTATTATTAAATATCCTTTTAGTTAATATACTAAATAAGCTTATATCCTTTATATTTAACAATAATTCCTGCAATAATTAACACTATTTAACATTTTATAAAAAAAACCTTTATTAAAACAGTAAAAGCAAAGCATGACTTTATAACTAAAGGTTTTAATAGCAGCAAAGATGGCATAACAACGCTTTATAAAAAAAAGCGAAGCAAACTTTGCAATATAACTTGCCATAGTAAAAAAAAACCATAAAAAACAAAAAAAAAAAAAAAAACCTACAAAACTTACTAAAACAAAAAAAACACGCTAGTATTTATTGCGGACAATAAACCTAGGAAAAAGGAAATAATATTATAAACCAACAAAAAAACAACCTGTTAAAAAACCAAAGTGACTAAACAACCTAATAAAAAGTACTAAGCTAAACTAAAAAACAAGCCATAGCCCAAAAAAAGTCACATAACACGCAGCTCTATAAAGCAAATAAAGCAAATACTTTAAAAAATCTGTAAAGCAAATAAAATAAATGCTTTAAAAAATTTATAAAGCAAATAAAGCAAGCGCTCTATATAATTTATAAAGCAGGTAAAGCATAAGGAAATAATAAAAAAAAAACGGTTTATATAATAATAAAACGTTTTCTTTGTAATTAATATAGTTTTTACTTTACAATTTAATTTAAGCATATAGTAACTTTTTAAAATAGCTATATGAAAATAATCTCTTAACAACCACTTAGTTACGACCCGACCGTACAACGTTTGCACCCTAGGCATAATTTAATACGTGGAGCTTTAAGTACTAACGCCTTTACAAACTAACGGTTTGTTATATAATATAAAATATTTAATTATATAAAAAGTTAATGTTTTTATATTAATGTTAAAAAATAATAAATAATAAAATAAATTTATTAGCTAAATTAATTATTTTAATTATTATAGTTTATTTTTTATTATTAATTTATATTAATTTATATTTTCTATGTTAATTAATATATATAATTATTATATAAATAAAATTAATATTTATTATAAATTTAATTTTATCGAAATTTTAAATATTTTTATTTTAAATATTATATTATGTTTTTATATATATATAATGTTTAAATTATATATTTATTATAATTAAATTTTTATATAAAGTTTTTTAAAAATTATATTTATATATATAATGTTATTTAAAATTTAAATAATATTTAATAATAATAATATTATATAATATTAAAATTATATTAATTATATTTTTAATAAAAATATAGCTAAAAGCATAATTTTAATTATTAAAATTTAATATATAATTAAAAAGCATTTTTTTAATGAAATTTAAAACATATAAATTAGCACGTGTTTTTATTTTAATAATTTATTTGTTTATTTTAATATATAATGTTAAATATAAAATGTCGTAAATTTTAATAACGTATTAAATGTTAATTTTTTTAAATAATTAAATAATTTAAATAATAAATAATATTTTTGCTTTAAAAATTAATTTAAACATTGTTTTATTATAAAATTATTATATAATATAATAATAATATATATATGAAATAAAAAAATAATCCGTTTATATAAATAATTTATTTATATATAAATTATATTATATAATTTATATATTAAAGTTTAATATATATTATAATTATTATATATTTAAAAATAATAAAACGCAATTTTTTTAGCTAATTAATTAACTTTTCAATTATTTAACTTAATTTAACCTAGTTAAATAACCTTTAAGCAATAAACCTTTAACTAGCTTACTCGCAAAAGCTTAACCTAGCTTAATAACTTTCGACTTTTAATTAGGCTACGCGCAAAGGTTAATAAAAACAGCTCTTTTAGCTAATTATCCTTTCGACTAACGCTTACTCGCGAAAGCCTAGCTAGCCAAACGACTTAATACCCCTATAGCCCTTCAACCTTAACCCCTTTGCCAAGGCTATAGTAATTGGAAAGTGGTGGATTTAGTGGACTTGGTGGACTGGTCGACTTCACTTAGTTAACTAGGTGGACTTGTCGAGGTCGACAAGGCTTTTCTTATTGGCCGGCACTTAATACGAACCTCCAAGGGGGGTAGGTGTGGCCTAGCCACACCTGGCCTGCCTGGCTTGCTGCCTGCTATAGTGGCCTCAGGCCACACCTGGTCACCTTAGCTATATAGCTTTGACCTAGCCTAGCCTCCGTAACTTACCTACCTTCCCAAGATATCTCCCACTATACCACACAGTAATATTTAATCCCTATTGCTAGCCGTGACAAACAGCTAGGTTATTACAATTTATTATATAAGGGATATTACAGCTATTAATTTTAAGGTCCGTATTTGTCAGAGTTGCTTATGTGGCGATACGATAGTAGTAATGGCTATTAATTTAATCACGGAGTTCATTGAAAGCTTTCGACCTTTAAAGATCATTGTTAGTTACACATTCTCGCAGTTTATATCCCAAATAAGGCTAATGCCTAAGCCTGCGTAAGCCACAAAAATACCGGTTGATTTATATTAGGCGGTTTTGCTTTATTCATCCCTGGAGCTATAACATGTTGTGTGACCTTTAAATATTATCACAGCCGGCTTAAAATGAGTACTGCTTCTCAACCAGTTAGAGGTCTCTTTGACCCCCTAGGAAACTAAGAGTTTACGTGCAGGTTTTCGATAGCACACACTAACCTTCAATAAGTTGTCTCAAATAAGCGAGGGCTGAATGGTCTCATGTAATACATACATTTAATGTCCTAGTGCAAAAAGCTTTTAATCCCCGAAGGCCGAGACCAAGTTTTATATGTGTAAAAATGTACTGGACGAGCCTTACGGATAAAAGAAATGCGCCGAGTTAATATCTTGGTTCTTTTAGCAGAGGTGATATAGCGGATAAAGATCAAGCACCTGGAAGTTGCAGCAAAAGCCGCGTAAATCCTCCATGTCGATTAACATGCTCGTCCATAGCTCTCCACAATAATCCATTCATTTAACCATCCCTCTTTTTATGAAACGGAAAGCTGTTGCATTATGCATTCGGGATATTGAGAAAGTCGGACCTTTGGGTTGCTGACAACTTTTCTTAGATACTGCAGGACATTTGCGGTGTGAACCACACCGCTACGTTCTAGAGCTTTACGGTCAGTTCAAAATATCTTACACTATAATCTCCTTAACCCACCTTCGTTGTCTGTCCGCGCTAGTAACAAGAAGCTTACAGTACCAAGGGATACTACCGTATTTAATTGGTGCTTTAGTTGTAGGAGGTGGCGACCTGTGTATATTTAAGAGTGCCTCCTAAGTGTTTTATTATCCATGCGACTATTGATGTAAAACGGGTCGTGCCTAGTCCAAAATTCCTAAGGCTTGCCTTGTCGGACCGGTGTCCCTGTGACTTGGTTCCCAGTGTCTGAATCATTATTCACTATGTTGCCAACTCCTTCCCCGTCCAAAGACCCATTGCAGGGGCTTTTTAATAAAACTGATTACGAGCAGGGGGTAAGACAGAGTTTGTTAGAAACTTTACGGGGATCTACTCTTGTATTTCCCGACTTACAAGCGATGCTCGCACATTGGCCTGCTGGAATCCATCCAGAAGCTAAGAAGCTGGATGGGGAGATCCAAGGCATCCTAGAAAGGTGAGCTTCATAGAGAAATTCTGGGCCATGATCTAATATACTGTAGTATTCTTTCACGGGATAGTGATGCACGCCGACTCCAGAAGATGAAGTCTTCAGTAATGGGGACATTCGGTGCCTCATGGTGGCCTTACTCATCCTTTGATGCCTTGCGGACCTGCACACTACTTTCGCTTTGGGTAAGTCAATCGTTGCGATGTTCCGTCTTTGGACAGTCTCAATGCTTACTAGACATGAAAGCTTTTTATTTGGGATGATGGTAGGTCTATGCACATCCTTATGAATGAACCTGACAAGTTATAGAGATGGACTCATTGGAGTACTCGACAACGTCAAATGACTTCGAGAGATCGCGTGAATTTAGACACGAAACGATTCAATATATCAAGGAATGTTTACAACCAGACAGCCATAGCCACGATCAAGACAATATTTCAACAAACCCGATTATTACCATCTTTCGGCCAGTGGGACAGACACTAGCAAAATTTTGCAATCAACGTGGGTTGTGTTGTAAAGGTAGAGAAAGAGAAATGGGCTGACATTTTCTAGGCCAGTTGAAGACTTTCTTGAAAGAGATAGTGTTTTTTATCGAGATGACTGAGGAAGAGCAACTTTGGCAAAAGAGACAAATTATGCCAACAGTCCAGGAATACATGCGACGGCGAATGGGCACAAGTGCGGTCAGAGTGTGCTTAGCTCTGTCCGAGTAAGTTGCATCTACTCTTGAGTTTGCTAGGAAGAGAGATTTATGTTTTTAGATTTGCTCTATGCATTGACCTACCTGAATGGGTGATGGACGATGAATGCATGAAAACCCTTTGGCACGAGACCAATATTATAATCTCCATGTAAGGTCCGTATTGCCTTCACAGATTCATGCTCAACTAACGTTTAAAGAATTAACGATTGCCTGTCGATTCAAAAGGAAATAGTTAGTTAAGTATATTCCAACTCAGGATTGTGCGCCAAGCTAAGCGGCTACCAACTGGATAGGCACAAACACAGATTGACAGCTTGATCCCAATATTAACATCACAGCTAAAATCACCCCAGGCCGCAGTGGATCATGCTGTTCAGCTGGTTTCTCGTTCTATCAAGAGCTTTGAGGTCGCAGAGGCAGATCTGTTGACTCGATGCTGCAATTTAAAAGACGTCCGAGAAAATGTCAAGAAATTTGCTGATAGCTGCAAGATTTACTGTACGGGCAATTTGAACTGGAGGTATGTACTCTTGATTGATATCCCTGAGCCGATGTTTTTTATCGCCGACTGCTTTTCACGGATATCACCGTATTTCACTCAACCTCTAGCTAACTTTCCCCTGCACATCAGCCTAGTATCAGGCCGATATTTCCATGATCAACAGTTTACAAAGGGCGGGTTGCAAATCACGCTATGAAATATACAATGGAAGAGTTAAATTATTCCTGGTATTAATTGGAAAATCGCTTTCTACTGGATTTATATAAATGTACGCTTGGGCTAAGTGTGGGAGGGTTTTTAATTGATAAGTAGCAACTGATATGAAATACTTTAACAAGGGCTGATAACAGGGGTTGAAATTAATGCTATTTAAAATATAATAATTTGCTAGGTCTGCTAAGCCCTTGACTGCCTATTCCTTCCTTTGCCCTAAGGGCTAACTTGCCTTTTTATGTACCCAATTAGTGCCGCTTAACCTTTATGGTCTGCAAACATGTCTTATGTCAATAAGGTTTGTATAACCTCACTTTCAATACGAAGCTATAGGTTTTATCGAGGGAAGTTGAAAGGTATACACCCATAGCCGTAGGCAACATGCTTTTTCAGCTAAATGCACGTGTAACAAATACTAATATAAATGCAAAAGCATAGAATTATTGAGAGATAAACGTACATCTATGTTTTTAAAGACATTTTTGTGTGAGAAAATTAAATCATTCATTGAAAATTAACCAACGTAAGTCAAGGAATAGGTAAAGTGTTTATTCCCTCATTTTTTTCCAGGTGGCGCCCTTTTAGATCATATACCCCCTTTTCCTAGCCACCTAAGTGGCGGGGCACCCTCTAAGCCCCTTGCTCCCCTTCATTATAGCTAGCAATAACCATACATGATAAATGCACACACCGACTGCGAAAGATTCTATAATTCCAACAGCCATGAAGAAACTGGACAGCATTAAAGCAAACATTCATAAGACAAAGTTGCCTACCATCCTGCACATGATTTGATGAACAAATGGGTTGAGAGAGTCAATGTCACCCTGCGACAACATTTGAGTCATCTCACTTTTCCACCTCCCATAAAGGGGGAGGTTTTTGTACTTGCATATGGGCAGCGTCGAGGCCTGGTGGAGTGACCGGCCATCCATTTTCGCACGTATGGGGTACTGGTACTGCCAGGCCTTGTAGAGGCCCATGCTTCCCCCAATACCAACACTCAACTAACCTTTCAAAGCGTAGCCATGTGATGGGTGTTGGCGGCCAGACGATTCCTGCACTTTCTTGAGTAACTGAAGCCCTAGCCTCGCCAAGTGCCAAGTTGAGCGTGACGCAGCTGCGAATGACACTCCCATACTGGAAAGAAGAAAAGAAGGCGACAAGCATTGATTCAAGTAATATTCTGAATCGATTCTAGAAAAACTGATTTCTAGGTGATCATTATCTCACTATAGATGTTGCCAGGCATGGCAACTTACCCTTACAAATCGCTCCGTCTTCCACATGAGACAAGGTTATTGACAGTCCTTCCGGGCGAGAGGTCTGATCCTGTTATATGCCAATTGTCGCATTTGGATCTTACGTCGCATGAGCTGTTCGAAGCACTCGGCTACTGCTGGGGGAAGAGTATTGTGCATCCACTAGACCTTGACGAAAAGGTTATAAGAACCGAAGACCCGCCAGGCTCACCCGAAGAACCAGCGTTGATATGTGCGCGTGACCTTCTAGGAGTGGATTTCAAGGAGTACATATACATCAGATTTGGAGGCGCCCTACCTGACGGCACACTATCCTGCGATGAATACGACATGCCCGTTGGTGGCGAACTGCTCAGAGCGCTGCGGTGCGTGCGAGACGCCAAAGAACCCTTACGCATATGGGTAGATGCATTATGTATTAATCAACAGGATATTGCGGAGCGAACCGAACACGTCAAGATGATGACAAACATCTACAAGAATGCAATAAGAGTCCGTGTCTGGGTTGGAGATGTCATCGGGTTGGAATGGACCCTTTTGAAGGTCCTGGATGACCTCAATGAAATCTTCTCAGATCTTAAGGAAAAACTCGAAAGCTCAGAGTCTATTGGCGAAAGCCAGCGTCACTGTCTGAGCCATCCGAAATGGTATTCTGTTGAGTGGTCTATCTTGGCACAGTTTCTCGACCGCGCATGGGTAAAGCTTCCTTGTCCCCAACATAAGCTACTAAGCTAACATATCAGTGGCAGTTTGAGCGCGTCTGGGTAGTCCAAGAAGTCGCCAATGCCAAGAAGGCTGTCTTCCAAACTGGGAAATGCATGATACCCTGGGGTGCTCTCAGTAATCGCCTAACGGAGCAGATTCCTCATCCCTCCGCCCTTGCGAACTTAGTAGCGATCATCGAGACCCGAAGGCGCGTCCAAGCCGGAGGAAACATATCCGAAGCGACAATTTCCAATTTTCTCGCAGACATGCGAAATTTCAAAAGCACACTCCCTAGCGATAAGATCTATGGGGTGCTTAGCATCTTAGACCCTGAGTTTTCAATAGACGTGGATTATTCGCAACCTGCAGAGACTCTCTTCATGAACCTCGCTATTCACCATTTGCAGAGCGGCAATTTAGACCTGCTCTACCATTGTGGTGAGCCGCATCATCCATCAACCCTCGATCTGCCTTCGTGGGTCCCCGACTGGACGCGACCGCAATGGACTTCTCCTTTTTCCAACCAAGGGTTGAAATATAGTGCTGCTGGAAGCACAGAGGCGCAGTTTTCTATCGATACATCGTCCAAAACCCTTCATGCAAAAGGGTGGCTTCTTGATACTGTTGCTATTGTCAACAATGAGACTGAGATTCCAATTGTTCATTACGACCCGTACGATTGGGTCGCTCTCGATAAAGGACTCGACGCCCGGGCCAAGACAAAAATGATTTACAAAAAGGCACAGCGTAAGCTTCGCGACGCAGACGAGAACATGGTTCTCCTCGCTTGGTCGTGGCCTCGTGACTTTAGCTGGGAGAAGTACGAAAACTTGTGGCGTACCTTCATATGCAATCGGCTCCCGGACAACGAAATTCCATCCGATAGCTACGGACTCGCCTGGGAGGATTACATGGAGTGGAAGTTCGAGATCACAGCGAACGAGGAGGACGACAATAACATAGGGCCGTACCATAAGCTCATCATGAGTCTCTTCCTCGACGGCGAGGGAAAGATGAAGAGGAGGGTTTACAAAGGGCTATTCTCGGGCTTATACTCTCGCGATCTGACCAGAGCACACCACAGCTGGTGTTACAATAGGCGGTTTTTCATTTCGGAGGAGGAAAGATACGGCTGGGGTGTCGACGGAACACTTCCTAACGACAAGGTTGCGATCATACACGGCTGCGACTTTCCGTTTCTTCTTCGGGAAGCTGGTGATGGCACGTACAAGATCGTCGGCGATTGCTACATCCACGGGTTGATGGAGGGTGAGGCGCTTGGGGACGAGTATAAAGAGATAGAACTTATCATCTCTTAACTTAACAGACTTCGGATCCCTGTAACCTTCGTGGGTTCGTATACCGATCACAAGCTCTGAACTGGTCACAGAAAACCTCAATGCCGAGGTGGTGATGCACTGCGCAAAGTGCTCCCCAAAATCCAAACATATTAGGCACTAACTCTGGCCGAAATTAACATGGTCTTGTCTTATTCTCTATTGCAAATCTATAAAAAGTAATCGCAAATAATTGTCAGCGAATTCCCTCTTCGCTCCATTTCATTTTCAGATTATAAGCAGAACAAATAGCGGAATGAAGATATGGGGTAAGTAGATGTATTTGTCACGAATGGGAAGCTAACTAGGTCAAATGCAATGTGAAGTCTATTCAGTATGGTAGGTCTTATACAAGACTAAAGCTTGAGAATCAGAAATGAAATGGGTGTGAAGTGAGTGTCCTGATATGCAGGTGTTACAATGCGGGGATGCACCATACTACCCAGCTGGCGGTGTTCAAGGAGGCAACCAATAGCTTTGTGAAGAGATTGCGCCCCCCACCAAATTCGCCAAGTCGCCGTTGAAAAGCTGACAGAATCTCTCTCATCTCCATAAGCCGACCGGAAGAATCCATCGCAATTTCATAATATTACTTTAGATCTCCTACCCTCTTTAATTGCTATATCTTTAACTATTCTGGACCCTTTGCTTGACCTTTGGAGAACGAAGAGATATCGGCGATCACGTACAAAGCCAGCTGGGCTTAGGCTGGGCGACTATCCTGTTGACGACTTGTTTCTATTACTATCGCGTGCTGGAAAACACCTAGCTGCCAGCCCGTCACTGCGTGTGTACCGAGCCCTCATCAGTCGCTATTGTGAGGCTCGTCTAGAATTGCTTTGCCGTCAGGCATCGCTCTTTCTGTACACATATATACGCAAAGCCGCCGCATGCCATGCCTGCAAGTCCTGGTGCCCTGGATCAGGAATTTGACGAGGCCATACGGAAAGAGAATGCAAGTCGACTTATCAACGATGCGTCCTGCCTCAAACTCGAGCAGTCGGATCACCCTGCGTCCAACCAAAGATCATCCCGTCTGTATGATGCAGCTCGAGATGTATTCGGTAATGGATTTAGTGGCTATGGAGTTGAAAGTGCGACGCCGCTCGATAAACTCCAGCATCTCGAAAGGGACCTGCCTCAGGTAAACTCTCGGCATGCTGAGCAAGAGATGCAGCCTTTGAACCCCATCGTTTCCATAAGCCACAATGACGACGGAACTACAATGACCCGCGCGCAGGCGCGGGCGAGAAGACTGTATTATCTAGGGCTGGACGATGAGGATAACGACGCGGCTGTTTCCCAGATACCGTCCGAGTTCGACGTCTCTCCACCGCCTTCCCAAGTTACAACTGAGCCTAGCGCACGCCATGTCTCATGTCCAGCGCGCCGTAAAGCTTTGCTTATCGGTATCAACTACATTGGTCAACGCGGCCAGCTCAGGGGTTGTATCAACGATGCGAAAACTATGGCAGCATATCTCGTTGAGCACTTCGGCTACAAGCGCGAGGACATGGTCATACTTAGTGATGACCAGTTATACCCCATGAGCCAACCCACGAAAGCGAACCTTCTTCGGGCCATGCACTGGTTGGTGAAGGATGCGCGACCAAATGACTCACTATTCTTTCACTACTCCGGTAAGTCTATTTTCCCTCATTACTCCCCGAAGGCGGTCTGTTAAAGCGGAGTCGACGCCAGGACACAGTGACATAGCGGAAGACCTCGAGGGAAACAAGATGGCCGATGGTGAGAAGGATGGATTCGACAATGCCATTTTCCCTGTTGACTTCCGACAAGTCGGCCACATCACCGACGAGGAAATGCA
This sequence comes from Xylaria arbuscula, assembly GCA_022385695.1. Taxonomy (NCBI): domain Eukaryota; kingdom Fungi; phylum Ascomycota; class Sordariomycetes; order Xylariales; family Xylariaceae; genus Xylaria; species Xylaria arbuscula. The sequence goes on from MU279374.1 coordinate 17,748, forward strand.
CAGAATTATGGTGCAGCCGTTGCAAGCAGGCGTACGCCTGACAGCTATTTTTGACTCGTGTCACCCTGGCACTGCCCTCGACCTGCCCTACATATATTCGACACAAGGTGTCCTCAAGGAGCCTAATGTAGCCAAGGAAGCTGGTCAAGGCCTACTTGGTGTTATATCGTCCGATGGCCAGGCTGATACGACCGACTACACCCCCATGCAGGACTTGCTTTCTAAGAGGACATCAAGTAGCGAAGATCCCCTCAATCAAGCCCCAGCTACCATTTTACCAGGAGATAGAATGCGTGACAACCCCAAATCCAGTCTGGTAAATTCCAGTGATGGCTTTGTTTTGTTCGACCAACCACCTCGATTTAGGCCCCGTACTGCGCATGCATTAGATCATGATCTCGTACCGGGATTATCCAACGACGACTTCAACCTAAATAACGAACTTCTGGACCCAGAACCGAGATTCGATCGCCCATTAGCTTTGCCTACCGAAACATCCTCTACAGGTTCTGTTATGTTTTCTGACAGCAAGGATGATCCGGGTTTGTTCGTGCCCCTTTTATTTGCATCATTTCGTGTTCACAGATCACTTGTTCGTCTTAACGACACCTCATTAAAGAGGTTAACAAGTGCTATACCATATTGGTATAGTTGTAATTAATGTCAACCCATTATCTTCGAGTTATCGTGCCGCCGACGAACGAACTGTTACACTGCTGTCAGTTTTGCACCACTGTTGTAGCAGACCAACGCACTTGATGGGGTTGACATAAGACGCCGCTCAATAGAAAATTTATTAGCTTGACTACGCATGGGCATGGATACATTTCTGACCCTATTTAACAGTCCCCGTCCCCTTCTTGCAGAGACGAGCCTTAGAGAAACAGCTCCGAGCAGTTATCAGCCTGAGTCCACTACGAATGGGCTGGAAGCTCCCACGGATTCCGGGTATGCATCCGCTATGTATACTAAGCAAATTTGGCAGGGCCCCCCCGATCAAGTACAGAATCAAAATACCCAAGATCTGAAAGATGATAATGAGGATACAGAAACAGTCTACTCGGATACATCAAGTTTCATGTTCTCTGAGCAAGAAAACTATGTGCTTGAGCTAGCAGATGATCTATACGATAATGTCAGCTATTGGAATCCTGATTTCAATACTAAAGAAAGAATCGCAACAGTTCTCCCAGATCTGCTAAGAGACTTTGCTCTCAAAATTGGTCATAGTGCGGAAACACAAATGCACCGAAATGTTATGGTTTATGTGCATAAACATCGCCAGTGAGTTTTCAAAATATCTCTCCGCACGTCAAAGCAAAGCCGAAGCTCAAGAAAAATACTGATTTGCCTCCCACAGCCAAATTGCCGATATCTTCACGACAATGTGTTCGGACGGGGCTGAAGATACCCCCGAGAGCGATGCGATTGAATCAGAAGGCATGTCTTGGGAAGATAAAATAAATACATGGTTTGACAAGTGGGATACCGACGAAACTCGACGAGTGGGATGGGAGTTGAATGGCCCGGACCTCGAAGATACTGATCTTCTCGATTCTATCTCAGTAGACTGTGATTCGGCAACCGACGATGACATCCCAACTCCCGTCCCAGCTGAACATCAGGATCATAAGAATTTGACGCCTAGGGTGATTGCGTACCGAGATTTCGTTTTCCGCACGGAGGCATATCAATGGCTACTTGTTGGTTTGCTGAGGGAATTCCGTCTCATATCAACTGAGCCAAACACGATCCAGGCAATAAGACATATAGTCACCTCTTCTCTTCCATCTATTCGTAGGGTCAGCAGAAAAGCACCCTTAGAAAGTTACCGCGTGAGGTTCAATCTTGATTGGGATCCACTTGCTTTCTTTGTTGAGCAGCAATATACAACCAAACCAGCTGAAGCTATAGTGGGAGTTATTACGGTGACGGGAACTTCTCAAGATGCGCAGGCTGCCACCTGTTCGGAATACATGAAGCAGACCTGGCCTGTGACGGGAGAGCTAACACTGCAACTAGTCAAGCAGGTTTTAGACGGCGAAACTGGTATTCGGCAACAGTGTGAGTCTCAAACATTGAAAATGCTGGCTCTATAGCTCATAAATGTGAATGCAGGTGCCTTTCCAGATGGAACAAAGCTTTGGGCCTGGACCGAGCAATCAAAATTTATCGACGAGGTTTCAGGAGTTACATCTCTGGCGGAGATTGGAGAGCAACTGAGCTGGCTCGGTGCCGCCCTTCGGTCTTCTACTCGCGAAAAGGGCTTGGTTTATTGCACACCTACGATTGTGAATATCAATCCTAGTAACGCGACCTTACAAATCGAAAATGTGACCTCACTACCACAGCTTGCTTACAACATTGGCTTCGCAATCGACGAGCTCGAGTCTCCTCCCCAACGCCCAAATGGTCAATGTTGGCATGACATCTTTAGGAATCCAGTTGTAGTGAAAGGATATCCAATCCTTCGAAGAGCTAACTCAAACACTGGTCTTGAGGCAAACCTCAATGTTTTGGCTGGCCTAACTCGAGCACACCGACTTGACCGCTTCCAGGAGCGGCTCTTCCTCAAGGGGTTTTCTTCGATGCTGATACCAACCATGCGGAACGGAGATACCCTCTGTTGGCATTTGGTCTATAACAGTGACGGAAGCCGTATCTCGTATTTGGATCATCACGTTACTAATGAGGTATTGAATATCCATTCGAGGTTAGAGAGTCTCCGCCACGTACTGGGATGGTGCTCAGAAGCCCAGTTTTACGGTGGTAAGTATTAATGGTTCCATGAAATGTACCAAACAAGACTCTTTTTCTGATTAGGTATATTTCAGGCTCAGCTCAGGCTACGTATCATGTCAGCCACGCAGGACTACCCCGAGCTCATGGGAATAGTTCTTTCAGCAACATCCGTGTATCCGCAGGACAGCTGATTACGGGCGGGCCGCCGTTTCACCTTGGGTTGAAAGATACGCCAGCCCACGTGACACGAAATGGTTACATACCAAGGCTAAAGTGGATTTCCACTAAACTTGTAGTTTTATGGGATGCAGCCGACAAACGTGGGTGGTTGATAAATGGAACAAGCGCACTTTTACACGTCGTACGGGCGTCTCTGGCGCACGATAGTAGGGATAAGTTTAAGTCTGCATTTGTCTTTAAAAGCGAAGACTTGCAAGAATCGTCAACGCCGTTCACCATTGACTCAGCTACTGATGTCTTAATAAATCCTAACAATATGAGGCTGAAACTTTATCCTGAGAAGGAAGGATACCTCACCTTCGAAAGCCGTATAGATCATTTTTACAACATTCTGGAGAAGCTCATCGACCATCAGGCCGATATCGCTGGATACTGTGGTATAAACATGGCAAACCAACCTCGGCGAAACCTTGAGGGCTGGGACTTCACCGACCTAATAACGAACCATGACCCATTACACCCACGTGTGGCTACCATTGAGCCTAGTGGCAAGGGATGGGTCGACCTTACCAGAGCCGTTCAGGCAGTCACTTTAGTTGGCCGCGGCTTCGGAGAAATCATCCGACCCAGCGGCACACATAGCTGCGAATACTGGTCTGAGTTACCCAAGGAACAATATTATCTTGCAACTTGCCTCTCCGACTTGGGTCCGATAATAAGCGAAAACGATTACCACAACGATACGCATGTAAGACTGAGCGAGAACATAATATGGCACACACCTACCGCTATCTTCGGCTCATGTCGATGCAGGGGCGCTCTTGGGTCAGATCATTGCGAACCAGTGCAGACTCTCCTTCCTTCGTCATTAAGCAACATTTTATTCCCCAGAAAGCACCTTATCCCGCAAGGGAGCAATGGCGCCGTGATCTTTGGACATAACTCGACATTCAGGTGGGTTTGGGGAGACACAGGTCAGCCCAACGAAGAGGAGCTAGTCCCATCGTCGAATGCATCGGACATGGATTCATTCCACGACAGTGGAGTTGGTATAAGCCTTGTATCCTCAAGGCTAGACCGTCCCAAAACCATTTCTCGTACGAGCACTCGCGCTCTGGTCCATTCCTCGAGTAGCCTGCAGTGCGGTGCCGTTTTACCTGAGGCTCGGGCCGCTGTCGACAAGGAACCCCGGATCCGGAGCGATTACACTGTTGGAATTCTCTGCGCGCTACCTAAAGAACTCATGGCAGTACGAGCCCTCTTTGACAAAAGACACGATAATGTGGACATTCCTCGGGATGACAGTAACCACTACGCCCTAGGCGAAATCTGCCATCATATGGTCGTCGCCGCCTGTCTCCCAGCTGGTGAGATCGGTACGAACTCGGCGGCGCATTCTATTTCCAATATGAATCGAAGCTTTCCCTCCCTTCGCCTCGGCTTCTGTCTCTTGGTGGGCATAGGCGGTGGCGCACCATCAGAAGAAAACGATATCCGTCTCGGCGACGTGGTCGTGAGCCTCCCCACGGGAACCTACCCTGGCGTCCTGCAATACGATCGAGGCAAGGAGAAAGAAAACACGTCCTTTGAGTTGACAGGGTCCCTGGCTCCGCCACCCCGCTGTCTCACGAGCGCCATCAGCTCACTCCGATCGGACCCCGACCTGTCTCCCGACCCTCTCCGCTTCTATTTGGAAGAGATCGCTTCTCGCCTCCCCGACTACCGCTACCCCGGACAGGAGCGCGACCAGCTACTCAAGACAATCTGCGCTACATGCCAAACGCGAGAACCCTGCCCCGCCCGCTCGAGTCACACTGTAACCCGACCTTCCCGACTCACAGACCAGCCACGGATCCACTACGGTCTTATCGCCTCAGGGAACCGCGTCCTGAAGGACTCCAAGGTGCGTGACACCCTGGCGGGCGAGCACGGCGTACTGTGCTTTGAGATGGAGGCCGCCGGGGTGGTCAACGCTGGACTGGATTGTCTGGTGATTAGAGGCATTTCGGATTATGCGGATGCGGCGAAGAATAAAGAGTGGCAGGAGTATGCTGCTGCGTCGGCCGCGGCGTATGCGAAGCTGTTATTGGGAGTTGTGGCAAGCAAAAACGCGATTAATAATGAGAATGGTGGCAGCGCGCGTGACACGCCGGTAAAACGCACGGGGAGCGAGCTGGATATATATGAGGAGTATGAGGGGCCGCCGTGGAAGCGGCGGAGGTGGTAAGGGCTTGGGCGTTGGTGGTGAATTTCTAAGAGATTCATAGGCGCGGGCGTAAACTTAAAAGATCCCATAATACAACTCTGCGTAAATTAGCAACGTATGTTGATAGGTTATATACTTAAATATAAAGTCGCGCTATGGTAGACGCAATTAGCCTCACCTGGCATCGCTCATTTGGCGATGAAAGCTCAACAAAGCAGGACTCGGTGCACTGCATTGTTCGAGTTACCACGAGCTTTGATTATTTCGCAAGTGTCAATCATCTAAGCGGCCATATACGCAGCATTAGTTTCTGGAATGAAGCCGGTCGTTTCCTTTGGCATCGCAGCGGCCCTAGTTCAACAAGGTGATTGTTGAGCACAGTGACGGCTCCAATCAGCGAGCTACATTTATTTATATTTTCTGCAAATCACGATCTCAAATGTTCGCCTATGCTTCTACCACCAGGCCCAGCGGTAGTCAGTATTAAAGTAAGCTCGAGATACAGAGCTCCTTTCTTAAAGATAAAATATACATTATGACTTGTGTCCCCAGAGTGATCATCACTTAGGAAAAGACTTTCTCATCAGATAGAACATAATTTGATTGCAGTTGTATGTTACGTGTAGAGCTCAACGTAATACAAGTGTGTCCTAGCCTTTTACCAACTACTCTATCCATCTCTTACTCGACCAGCCACTAAATGGCTATTCCACCCTCCCCTAACCACCTCCAACTCCATTGCCGTAGTACGACAGCTCTAAATTTGAGACCATCCCGAGCCTCATACAATTAAGAGCATGTAGAGGTAGCCAGAGTCCAACCAGTAGCTCGGTTGGCGATGTCGCTGGCGTAGCAGATAGTGCTGCCAAACGCGGTCTCCAAGTGGCTATAATCGACAGAGCCGCTGTTATAGAGACGGGCAGCAGAGTAGTAGACAGCAGGCTGGTAGCTGCCATAGTGGGCAACCGTCTTAGCAAGGACCTGTTTGAGGCCATCGCCAGAGGAAGTGCCAGCAGTTCCGTCCCTGACCATTTGCAAGATCTCGGACTGAGGGCAGGGGTTCACCCCAGCGCAAGTGCCAGCGCCATTGTGCGACTGCATCAGTCCAGGGTTGACAACGCCGTTGTTGGTAGTGGGCACACGGACACAACCCTTGCTCTCCTGCATGATAATAAGCAGGATAAAGCGACCCTTAACTCCCGTCTCGGATGCCACCTGGGTAATGGCACTCTTGAGATGGCTGATCTCGTCGGCCGAGTTATCAGCACCCCAGCTATTCCAGCCGCAGGACTGCTGAATCACGTTCAAGTTTTGGCTCCAAAGAGCGTCGAATTCGCCCCAGTCCGAGGTGACTGGCCACCCGGCAGAGGCGGAGCCATCACCGGTGTATTTATGGTAGGCGTCAGTAAGGCCACGCTCCTGAATAATCGTGGGTGCGGCGGTGGTGAGGCTTGCAAGAGCGGCAACAGCGAGAACGATTTGGCTGAACATTTTGAAATGTGCGATAAGTACAATCACTTAAGGAGCGAATAGAAAGATGTTTCTTTAAGGAAGGTTAAGAATTGAATGTAAGGAGTGACTGAAGGTATTCCGGTTGATCCTGGTAGTTCAGATCAAAATCAGTGGCAACGAGGGGCGGCCAGCTTCATCTTTATAATAGATCCAGCTCTCTGCTAACTGTAGTTGCTGCGTGCACTCAAAGGATCTGTGGTATTGCTGAAACTATCGTGAGTGCTGCGGCCGCACCACCATCCCACCCTTCACCATCCTTTCCGAATGTTTTTACATCGACATCTCACGATGGAAGCAGTCAATTCAGACGCAACCTTCCTACACAGGAAAAGTCGTCTCATAGGATTGAGGAGGATGCCATGTCAGGCTAGGCAGGCGGTCTGACGGAGGACACCCGAATGAGTGCTCATGCCAGCTTTGGAAAGAACTAATAGAGCAGCGTGACATAAAGAATGGATTCGAACACGGAGTCAAGCGTGACGTTACGTGACAGGGAGGAGGGATTGAGAGGGATACAGAAATAAAGCTATGCTTAAGCATAAACCGTATACCGTCGGCAGGAAGCGGATAGCAGTTGTCGGCTAGTGAGTTGCAACCGATCCAGAATGCCGCGCCTCGAAATGTTTAAGCTGAATGAAGTGAAGCTCGGACATCAGATGCCTGAATAGGGCATAGGGAAAATAATCCTGGCAAAGAGAATGGGTGGTCTAGATCGAGCCATCATCACTAGTGGGACTACTCCTGTAATACGGAGTCTGCAGCTATCTATCTCAGCAAATCAGTTTAAAGTCGGTTAACTTACCGGATCTTCGTAGTATAAGTCATCAAGTTATAAGACACCATGACAGAGTGTTTTGTTTGTTTTAAGAATAGGTTTAATAGTTTAAATGACGTAAATAGACTTAACCGGGCAATTGTGTATCAAGGAGCCATTTAGCAGTGGGATTTACCAAGACTAGTATTACGTGTATGCATACTCTATATATAGAATGCATAGTTGCATTTTTTTTTAATCCTACGATTCGGCTAAGTAATCGCGCAGTTCACTTTAACGTACGCCGTTTTCGCAATTCTAATTATACCCTAAAAACAGCTGCTATTCATCTATATTTGTATGCGCCTCCACTATCTTCAATATCTCTTGCAATTCCAACAACTACTACCTTCCATGAAGTGCCCTACTCCGACAAACTACAAGAATACCGCCAAGGAAGACAACACCACAATAAAGCACGTGTCCAAGTCGACGATACCTTCTAGCTGGACTCTAAAAGGTTACGTTAGCAGTTGCAAGAGCTACGTTACAGAGCTTCGTGAACAGTCACCTAGTTAAGGGAGCTCTTATTACAATAGGAACAAAATGTAGTAGGTTGCGTGACAGAGCGGAAAGCGCAAAACCTAGATTGAAAGGGCGACGAAATACAATTTCTATAAACGTTGATTCTAGCTTGGCAGCTTTTGGAAAAGCTGCATTGTATAGATGGCGGGGGCATTTTCATCCCGAGTGATTTATCGAATTATGCAATAAGTGACTTTTCTGTTCAACTCATTTTCAGCAGACATTTACGTTCAGATAGCATCCATATGGCTCACAGCCAAAAATTAACTGTCACAGTGAGGACGGAGCCACAGAACACCCGCCTCTTTTTCGTTGTCAACTTGTCTACGATCCAACGCGAAACTACTGCATCTTGGCTGTCCTCGTATACTCCGGGCAATGGATTCGGCTTTACAACAAATAGGATGTGTCTCCTTGTGAGACTATGTAGGAAATTGAGCTAGCCAAGACCGAGTATAATGAATCGAAGGCGCTATACAATATGTAGACAAGCGGACGGCCAAATGTCCACGATGGCCTTATCAAATAATTATTGGAGAAAGGTACAGGCTTGAAGCGTTGACACTGACATATGTCTTTCTAACGATAGGTGGACCCTCCTCGCATTAACTCTGACTTAGCGATACGACCATTCGTCTAGTTTTGTGTGCTTGGTTAGGCCGACCATATTCAAGGTTGTGACCGTGGCATGACAGGTAGTAACATGATCCAATACATGCCGTTCGAGCAAAGGAATTTAGACTAGATGAATACATGTCACGCATAATAGAATGTATTCTGAATAGTAGGTCTTATGCAAGACTGAAGCTTGGAAAGGGAAAGAATCCAGATAGGTGCGAAATAAATACATAGATATAGTGAATCGAACTATACCCTGTATAGCCTGATATCCCATATATGCTATTTTCACTCCTCGCTGCAGTAGTAGGGAAGAGTAGTTAAGAGTGATTGATTTGCTACAAAAAAAGTTTTATTACAAAAGCGAAGAAGCACTATAATGTACAACTTCCAATTCACAAAGTGACTATTGCAAGAAGTTTGTTCAAATAAACCTTTTCACGTTTCATACTCCCTTAGGCTCAGATTTAGTATTTCTAATATGTGCCCTAGGTAGAGTTGTCTGCAACATGATTATTGGGAAGCTAAATTGGAAAAGTTTATTATAGAACCCCCCAACACTCTACTACTAATAGACTTTTTAATAAGCTAGTTTAGTATCTACAGCATTTTGATTATTTGATTTGCTAGCATGCATACTTAGGCAGACTAGAAGTTTATTCATTAAGTCTGAGAACTGTGGCTTATGTATTGTGAAATTCCCTTGATATTTTCGGGGCCCCATTGGCCGTTTAGTCCCTTTGGAAACAAAAATAAGGGGAAAGGGGCGGAAAAAGGGGTCCGTAGTAAAGTCGAACTCCTATTTTAACATGTCAGTACTTCTATGTATTTAAATTGAAGCGCTTTTGCACTTTGATTTACAGCTCATTGCTAGACGAGAGCTTTTCTGGCAAAGCCTTCAATTTCCAAGATGACTTGCTAGGCGCTACCCTGTATCTTAGATGTAAACCCGAGGTGCAACTGGATTTACTACATTAATCTGTTTACATTAATCTGTTTGAATCGAGGAGTATGAGATGACTGACGGCTGAACTGGTCACAAAGTAGGCCCAGAAGTAGGAATCTACCTAGGTAGTTTACAGAGGTAGGTGAGTCATTACTGTAAAGTTTCATATTCACCAAGTTGCATTGAAGATGATTCTAGAACATTTTCATGAGCTACACAGTATGAGTATACCCACCAAAGCTATGGGTTAGGTGTCTGAGGGCTTTGTGGAGTATTACCGGATTGGGCTTAAGGCAACTCTCAATTCCCCTCCATAACTGAATAGTAGGCATATACTCGGTATTCGTTAAGGGTGGCGTATATTCAAATAATTACCTACCTTTCGGTCATTGAGTCTATGGAAATGTTTATATATGTAGGTGAACATGGCAAATACACTAAGTCCCGGGGATTTGGCTGCTGGAATAGGCACGTAGTCCACAGTAAGTTTAGGTTTAGGTATGAGAAAGAAAACCTTGGGTGGTGAAATCTCAGCCGCAAGCCTCGGAGGGACGAATAACCCCTGTACTCCAGTAAAGTTCCGCCTAAGATTAGGTGATTAGGTGCGCCACACCTTACAATCTGTCCAAATCTTAAACCCTCCTCCCTGTTAACAACCTGTGGAAGTTAACAGGTCCACCATCTTCATCGTCTCTTACTTTTTCTTTAGTTAGTACCATCACGTAGGTATTCTCTAATGTCCGCACCCCTCCTGACATCCCTCATGAACGCCCACTCGACGTAACGACCGTCTCACTGTTGCACACCGTTGCACTACTGTACCGCCGCGCCGTCGCCGGACCCGTCGCATTTTGTCGCATCCGGTTGACATCATCATGGCTCCGTCTCCGTCTCCGTTCCTCGTCGACCACGCCCAGATTAAGAGCGCCGAGCTCTTGTCGCCGCTGCCCCTCTACCTCCATGCCTACGTCTGGCCTTTCGCCATCATATGGCCTATATTCGCCCGCTACTTCTACACGCCCGAGCTGTACGAGAAACACATCGCCTCTTCCGAATGGACCTTTGTCTGGTGCGGTAGCATCATTACTCTGCAGAGTCTCGTGTGGCTCTGCACCCATTGGAGCGTCGATCTCAAGGCCTCTTTCACTGCGACTAAGGCCAAGAAACTCGAAGATGCACAGCTGATCAAGGTCATCCCTATCGTCAATGCTGGTTCTCCAGAGATATGTACAATTTCTCGCGACAAGGTAAGCTTTTGTTCCCTTTCCTTCTCATTTCTCTCTTTGACAAACACATACACACACACACACACACACACACACACACACACATATCTATATCTACACGCATATACAGAGAAATTACCTTGCTAACAAATTCTGTTCCTCTTTCATATAGGTCGAAGGCAAGCCGAGCGTATCCTTCCTATTCCAGAAACGCCGCTTTCTATACGACCCTGTCCAGCAATCCTTTAGCCCTTTGACATACGAGATCGATGCCGAACCTAAACCCCTGCTCGGCAAGTTCCAAAGGTCTCGAGGTATCGCCACGCAGGCCGAACTCACCAAACTCGATCAATACTATGGCAACAATACCTTCGATATCCCCGTCCCCACCTTCACCGAGCTCTTCAAGGAGCACGCCGTCGCCCCCTTTTTCGTCTTCCAGGTCTTCTGTGTCGGCCTCTGGATGCTCGACGAGTACTGGTACTTTTCCCTCTTCACGCTCTTCATGCTCGTTGCCTTCGAGAGTACCGTTGTTTGGCAGCGTCAGAGAACTCTCACCGAATTTCGTGGCATGAGCATCAAACCTTACGATATGTGGGTGTATCGACTGGGCAAGTGGACTGAGATACAGAGCGACAAGCTGATACCCGGAGATCTCGTCTCTGTCGGTCGCACAAAGGAAGATAGTGGCGTCGCCTGCGATATGCTCCTAGTCGAAGGGACCGCCATCGTCAATGAAGCCATGTTGTCCGGCGAGAGTACCCCGCTATTGAAGGACTCCATCCAACTACGACCGGGCGATGTCCCTATCGACTCCGAGGGCCTCGACAAGAACTCCTTCCTTTGGGGCGGCACCAAGGTTCTGCAGGTAACGCACGGAAACCCTGACGAGGAAAAACCGAAGCTTGCTTCTGGTGTTCCCACCCCGCCTGACAATGGTGCCATGGCTGTTGTCATGAAAACGGGTTTCGAGACTTCTCAGGGAAGTCTCGTCCGCACCATGATTTACTCGACTGAGCGTGTCTCGGCAAACAATCAAGAGGCTCTGCTGTTCATCTTGTTTCTCTTGATTTTTGCCGTGGCTGCCTCTTGGTATGTATGGGATGAAGGTGTCAAGAAGGATCGCAAACGGTCAAAACTACTTCTTGATTGCATCCTGATCGTGACGAGCGTAGTTCCGCCAGAATTGCCCATGGAACTCAGTCTCGCTGTCAATACGAGTCTCGCCGCCCTGGCCAAATTTGCCATCTTCTGCACCGAACCTTTCCGCATTCCCTTCGCCGGCCGTATTGATGTGGCCTGCTTCGACAAAACCGGCACGCTAACGGGTGAAGACCTTGTGGTCGAAGGTATTGCCGGTTTGGGACTCGGCCAGGACGGCACCAACACACCGCGAGAGTCCAATGGTGCTCATAGCCATATGACTCTCGTCAAGGAAGCCGGAATGGAGACAACCCTCGTACTTGCGACGGCCCATGCCCTTGTTAAGCTTGACGAAGGCGACATCGTAGGTGACCCTATGGAGAAAGCAACCCTGACTGCTCTTGGATGGGGTCTGGGTAGGAACGATATCCTAGCTGCAAAGACGGGTACTGGTGCTCAGGCTACTGCTGGAACGGTTCAAATCAAACGTCGCTTCCAGTTCTCCTCTGCCCTGAAACGTCAAAGCTCCGTGGCTACAGTAAACTCCGTCGACCCCAAGACGGGTCGGAGGATGCGGGGCACTTTTGTCGGTGTCAAGGGAGCACCAGAGACCATTATGAAGATGTTGGTGACTGTCCCGGAAGACTATGAAGAGACATACAAGTATTTCACTCGACGGGGAGCTCGTGTTCTTGCTCTTGCCTACAAGCAATTAACCGTCGACAGTGAATTGGGCTCTAGCAAGATTAACGACTTGAAACGGGAAAAGGTTGAGGCCGAACTGACTTTTGCTGGGTTTCTGGTTCTTCAATGCCCCTTGAAGGATGACGCAAAGCAGGCCGTGCAGATGTTGAATGAGAGTAGCCACCGAGTCGTTATGATTACTGGAGACAATCCGCTCACAGCCGTCCATGTCGCGCGTGAGGTTGAAATAGTTGACCGAGACGTGTTGATACTCGATGCCCCGGAGAAAAACAGTGGTGGTCAAAAACTGGTTTGGCGTAGCGTGGATGATCTGGTCAATATCGAGGTTGACGCATCCAAACCTATTGATCCGGAAATTATCAAATCCAAAGATATCTGCGTGACGGGATATGCGCTAGCCCAGTTCAAAGATAATAGCGCTGCCTGGAAGGCATTGTTACGGCACACATGGGTTTACGCTCGTGTTTCTCCCAAGCAGAAAGAAGAAATTCTTCTGGGACTTAAAGACATGGGCTACTTTACCCTCATGGCTGGAGACGGCACCAACGACGTTGGCGCCTTGAAACAGGCCCACATTGGTGTCGCTCTACTAAATGGAACACAAGATGACCTGAACAGGATTGCTGAGCACTCACGTAACACCAAGATGAAGGAACTGTACCAGAAACAAGTTGATCTCATGAAAAGATTCAATCAACCTGCTCCGCCTGTACCCGTCCTGATCGCTCATCTTTACCCACCAGGGCCTTCTAACCCTCATTATCAAAAAGCAATTGAACGAGAGGCGCAGAAGAAAGGTGTGACCGTCGAAGAGTATGCAAAGCTGAATGGCAACAGTCTTGAGGGCCTCACTGCTACCCCTGCTACCCAACAGCCCGCCCAGGCCGATAGTCGACAATCCAAGCAGCAACAATCAATGAACAAGGCGGCGGGACTTGCCGAACAAATGACCAGCGCTATGATGGAACAAGAGATGGGTGATGACGAGCCGCCAACACTCAAACTAGGTGATGCATCTGTTGCCGCACCATTCACAAGCAAGTTACGCAACGTCGTTGCCATTCCCAACATTATCCGTCAAGGTCGTTGTACACTTGTTGCCACTATACAGATGTACAAGATCCTAGCCCTGAACTGTTTAATCAGCGCCTACAGTCTCAGTGTTCTTTATCTGGAAGGCATCAAATTTGGAGATGGTCAGATCACTATTAGCGGTATGCTCATGAGTGTCTGCTTCTTGTCCATCTCTCGAGCCAAGTCTGTGGAAGGGTTGTCGAAAGAGCGACCTCAACCCGGCATTTTCAATTTTTACATTATCGGATCAATACTGGGTCAATTTGCCGTTCATATTGTTACTCTGATATATATTGCTCGGTTCTGTGACAGGCTTGAGCCGTAAGTCTCTATTGATTTTTTCTCCACTCGCTTCTTAGCTTACTAACTCAAAATTTGATATACAGACGCTCCGAGATGGTTGATCTGGAGGCGGAATTCAAGCCGTCGCTCCTAAACAGCGCCGTGTACCTCTTGCAGCTCATCCAACAAATCTCCACGTTCGCAGTCAATTATCAGGGTAGACCTTTCCGAGAGGCTCTCTCAGAGAACAAGGGCATGTTCTACGGTATCATCGGTGTATCCGCTATTGCCTTTTCTTGTTCAACAGAGTTTATTCCCGAAATCAACGAGCAAATGAAGCTTGTCAAGTTCAGTGACGAGTTCAAGTTCACAATGACGACTATCATGATTCTCGACTTTGTGGCTTGCTGGGCGATTGAAGTGGTACTCAAGGGGCTGTTCAGCGATTACCGTCCCCGAGACATTGCCACCAGACGACCTGATCAGCTGGAACGCGAACAAACCCGTAAAGCGGCCGAGCAAGCCATCAAGGATACCGAAGAGGAGAAGAAGCGGCTCGCTAAGGTAGAGGAGTTTGAAAGGAAGGTCGAGGAGCGAAGACAGAAGATTCAGCAATGGGCCGGGGGTAATCGGTAAATCCCTTGGTGGATGAAATGTACGCCAGTCAACCCTGTCTATTGGTTAACTCACCAGACAAAAGGGGCGATAAATGGGTTGAAATAGAGGCTTGTATATCCTATTTAGAGTTAGAGCGTGTACATTTAGACTAGAAAGGTCGGGTTGTCTGGCTCTTATCAGGGTACCTAATTAATCTTGTCAGTCATAACTTTCACTGTTTGCTCACCCAATAATAGATATGGCGGGGCTCTACATCTCAGCTCAACGCAATATAGGCTTCTACTTGAATAAATAATAGTTTATAGACATGTAGTGGGATAAAAAGAGTGTCGATCGTGTAATATAATACCGAGTAGGATGGAAATCTGCCATTCATAGAACCAAGTCTAACCTAATCGGGGCTTACTATTGTTAAATTTAAATCAATCTATATATCCGCGTTAACTATTAACCTTGTAGGTACATAAGATACATATATATTCATATCATCCTACTTGATATGGTTAATCAACTGCATGAATTAAAGCCTCCCTCATCATACACCATTCACTTGACCCCACTATATACGACTCCAATCTGACGTTTTATCTCATCTCGAAAAGCACGAGAAGGTAAAGCAATTAGAGAAGAAATGGACACATTCAAACCTCCCCGGGGCATCGTAGTCTTTGGTGGCGGGACGGCAACGAACAGTCTTGTCGATGTATTTGAGAATCTACGGAGGAGCAGGAACTGCTCGCTGCAGTACGTCATACCAATCAGCGACAATGGCGGTAGTTCTTCTGAGCTGATCCGTGTCTTTGGGGGACCTGGTCAGTTTCTGTCTTCTGTTTTTTTTATCTTATTTTATCTTATTTTTCTTATTATTTTTTTCTTTCCTTTGGCTCAATTCAAGATCGTGTTTGGGCGCATGGTGTTGTGTGGATGATGACGTGATCTTGAAGTGCGCAAGCACTATCTCGTGTATTTCTTTTCACCCTCGAATACTATCTATCGAATTACTGACAATGAATAAACTGCATAGGGATTGGCGATGTGCGCAGTAGGTTCTCATTCAAGATGACTTCATGACCAAGTCCATGCCCGTTCTCATTCGGACTTGGATCCGTTCCAAAATGATGATGTATTATCCCGTCAAACAAAACTCACCATCAAAAACAAAATATAGGCCGTCTTGTCCGTCTTATCCCCCGTGGGGAGACAGATGCCGAAAGAGTATCTTTGAAATCCCTCTTCAACCATCGTCTCTCCTCGGACCCGCACACGGCTCGATCCGAATGGCTGGATATAGTCGAAGGTCGACACCCGCGGTGGGCGGATATATCTAGCGAGAAGCGCGAGCTTATTCGCTCTATTTTCAATCATATGAATATGGAGATTGTTAAGCGGGCACGGCCTAGCTCTGTTTTCAATTTTGCTAAGGCGAGTATTGGGAATCTTTTTTTGACCGGGTATGTATGATTCTTAGCTCTTTTGTGATGTGATGCGTGGACTGCGATATTGATTTCTTGTGCCATTTCATGTTATATGTTGTATTCGTGTTGTGAGCGGATCAGTTGAGAAAGTATTGGCTTGAACATGTCTTATATTTGAAATCTCATCTCTCATACCTCTCACTCACCCCCTTACCCTCCACCCCTTTTTGTCACCCCTATCATGCCTCCCTGACATGCTCGTCAGAGTCGCGAAGGATCAACATTAATATACTCACTTCTAACGCTGAAACAGTGCCCGGCTCTTCACCGGATCCCTGGAATCAGCTATCTATCTCCTGTCAACAATCTGCGGAGTTCCGTCAACAGTGACGACGCTACCAGCCATCAACAGCAACTTCACGCACCACATCAGTGCAGGCCTCGAAGACGGATCACAGATAACAGGGCAGAACGCCATCTCCCATCCCTCTGCACCGACGAGCCTGCCTGACACAGCAACAGTGATAGCAGAGGCACTTTCAACATCTCCTACTCTTCTCGCTCTTATCCCCACCCCCATACCCACCTCAACATCATCTCCCGAAGCATCTACACCACAACCACCCCCAGCGTTACCAGCACCGTCCCCAAACCCCTATGTGCGCGAAGACCCGCAAATCGTTCTCCGCGAAACAGAAGCTCACGACCGCATCGAAGACGCCACGCTGCCAGGTTCATTACCATCTCTGCGCAAGCCGTACCTCTCATTCTCCAAATCACCTTCTTCCCCCTCGGCCAACGATCTGCCGAGCCGTATACAGCGGATCTGGTACATCAATCCATACGGACACGAGATCTACCCGCTGTCAAACCCTAAGGTGATATCCGCTATATCACAGTCTATCAGTATCATCTACAGCATCGGATCGCTGTATACGTCTTTGATACCGAGCCTTATATTGAGGGGGGTAGGACAAGCCATCGCCTCACATGCCCCTCAGAAGATACAGAAGATTTTGATATTGAATTCCGAGGTTGATCGGGAGACGGGGCCGAGCGCGAATCCGCTTACGGCTACGGATTTCGTGAGAGCTGTTGTTCGGGCTTGTGCTGAGGCGGGACATTCACGTTCACGTTCTCGTTCCCATTCCCACAACAAGCCGCGTACGAATATCGAAACACACGGCGAAAGCAGCACAAGAGGAGAGGATAATAATGAGGTAGATGCAGACGCAGACGCAGATGTAAATGTAAACGCAGATGTGGATGTAGATGTGGATATGGGTGAAGACAGGGACGAGGTCCGAAAATACGTAACCCACCTCCTGTACCTAGAAGGCGAAGGCGTGCCAAAGGTCAACAAGGCCGAGCTCGCCGCCCTCGGTGTGGATTGCATCCGTGTGTATGGACGGCGCGTAGGCGGCATGTTGTGCTATGATGAGGCGGGACTCCTGGGGGCTCTTGAGGCTATTGTGGGGAAGGGGGAAATGGTTCGGAGTCGGAGGAATACTAGCCTACGATAGGGTAGTTGAAGACTGTTTTGATAGGGGTGTGTATCGATGGAGGTATACAGATAGCGGTATACAAAGAATATCAGTGTAGAATATGCCAATGTTGATCTATACGTCACGAGAAGAGGGAGACGCGGCATGTTGCACAAAGTGCATAGAGCAGACCATTCTAACGATCTCGACTGAACGTAAAACAGCATGGTTCTCAAAAGGAGCCTCATATCAGTAAATATCACGAGGCATGTCAAAACAAAACAAGTGAGTGTGGTATCTCGTGCATTCCTCTATCATACAATTCGTAAGCTTGGGGTTGAAGTTTCCGTGGAGATTCCGCGATGAAGAATCATAAATCATTCCCCGTCGTGATCTACAGAAAAGGGGGCCATATTTCCCGCCCACGACAACAAAAGTCAAGCCAGGCGCCGTTCCATCCAAGACACCCAGCTGCCGACCCGATTGCTGCCTTGTTTTCCCAATTTTTTTGAAATTTGACGAGTCTATTTCAGGAGACGCCCCGCTATAATGCTTCTCTAAAATACATGAAATTTACTTATTTGGGGGGGTTGGAAGCGACGAAAGAGACACCCTTGGCGATGTTCTTCTTCAGGTCAGCCAGGGCGGCCTCGAGGAGCTTCTCCTCGTTGGCGTCTACGGCACCGACGGGGAGGATCTTCTCAACACCATTGGGGCCAAGCTCGACCTTGGAGGCGAAGAAGTCGATTCCCTGATCCTTGTACAGAGGGCTGTCAACGAAAGAAGGCTCGACAACGCCCTTCTCGCCCTGGGCGGCACGAAGCACGGCATCGGCCATGCGGGCACCGGCGAAGGCCATGGAGAGGGTGGCAGAGCCAGCACCGTCCTTGGCCTTGACGACCTCGTCACCACCGAATTGGACACGGTTGACCAGCTCGGCGTTAGAGGACAGGTCGGGGTGGTTGCTCTGGCTGAAGAGGGGGACGATGGTGACGCCTGAGTGGCCACCGACAACGGTGACGTTCTCGTCGGCAGGGTCGGTGCCCTTGATCTCGCTGACGAAGCGGCTGGCACGGACGACGTCGAGGGTGGTGACACCGAAGAGGCGCTTAGGGTTGTAGACGCCAGCGGCCTTGAAAACCTCGGCGACGATGGGAACGGTGGAGTTGACAGGGTTGGAGATGATGAGGATGTTGGCGTTGGGGGAGGACTCGGCGGCGGCCTTGGCGAGGTCGCGGACGATGGAGGCGTTGGTGTTGAAGAGGTCGTCACGGGTCATGCCGGGCTTGCGGGGGACACCGGCGGGGATGACGACGACGTCGCTGCCCTTGAGGGCCTCGGCGAGACCGGCAGCGCTGGGCTCGTGGCCCTTGACGGGGCTCTTGGTGTTGACGTGCGAGATGTCAGCAGCGACACCTGTGCAAAGAACGTTAATAAGAAGAATCAATTCATGGCTATGGAGAGGGAGTGGAATACGAAGGAATTGGATCGACAATCAACAACGGGAATACATACCGGGTCCACCACGGATATCGTAGAGGGAGAGCTCGGTAACTCTAGGGTTGAGCTTCAGGAGGAGGGACAGAGGCTGGCCGATACCGCCCGCAGCACCGAGGACAGTGACCTTGGAGAGCTAAACCGCCAACAATCAGCCATGATGCATGCAATTGGGTGACTTGGACACAGATAGAGGGGTGTATGGCGAAATATAATGGGCCACTGATTCACTTACGTCGCGGGCGGAGGCAGAGAAAGCCCGGCGCTGGCCGGCAGCGAAAACAGCTCGTGCAGCAAACATTTCGACAGGTATTCTAATCGTTGTCGAGGGAAAGAGGAACGACGATGATGGATGGTTGGCGGGAAGCTTCGTGGTGGGTCGGTGAAGAAATGAGGGTGAAGGTAGAAAAGTCGAGAGACGAGCAGGCGGTAAGTATAAGTAAGTATAAGGCGTGCTAGAGAAACGGTCGGGACGGGAGTTTTTGAGAGAATAATTCGCATAGGTTTGTTAACGGCGGTACCCGGCAGCCAAGTACTTCGGTAGCGTAGGCGGGTGGTGCGATACTGTAGTGCAGGTATCTTGGGTGGGTTCACTTGTACAACGTGCTGAGGAAAAAGATGGGGATTCGGTCAAGGGGAGAAGAAAAAACCGGGGAGATGGGTAGCTCGTACTATAATCCTTGTAGTGCGTTTTCGAGCTGTGGCTAGGTAAAACGCTGTGTGGCTGGGGTTAAATCGAGGACTTAAGGTCGACCGCGCGTTATAGCTACTGAATTGAATGCACGTAAACTATCGACGGATTGATCGAATGAAAATGTGTTTAATTCGCAAAGGTTGAGGATGACTGTGATGACTCTTGTCAGAATTGATGGTTAATTTGGATGGATTGTTGCGGGCTAATATGTTAAGGAGTGAGCAGGGACTGCTTAACCCCTGTGAACCCGCCACACTATTTATTAGTACACATCTCAGAGAGACAGCAAGACGCGCTCTTAACACAATACACACACTTCTGAACCTCCAATTGACTGGCTCGCTTATTCTAACAACTCTAGGCTAGGTTTATAACCTACTATCTGCATGCTAGCATGGCTAAACCTTTACCTAACAACTCGAAACTAATCATATTAAAAATAGTTTGGTTTCTAAGATATGTTGTCAACAGAAATGTAATAAGCTAGTCGTAAATAAAAAGCCATGCTAATAACAAAGGAAATAATCCAGGGATTTTAAACAAGTTATTAATAGCAAAGTAAGCGTGTTTTATAAAAGTTAAAAACTTATATAATAGTAATAAATTATACATTTATTATAAAATAATAAATATATTTAATAAGTTTATAAAAGTTTATAAATATTATTTTTTAAAATAATAGTTAATAGCGCGCTTTATATTTAATATATTGCGGCTTATTAATTAAAAATATTATTTATAATATAACTTAAAGCTTAAAATTTAGTGTTTTAAAGTTTTTAAGTGGCTAAAAATGAAAATTATCCTTTAATAATACTAATGACTTTATATTAGCTCGTAAGGCTAAATAAAAGGCTAAAAAAGTAAAACAAGCAAATAATATTTTAAATATAAAAAAAAAAAATACTCGGCTTAAAAAACCTTAATCGACATGTTTTAAAACTTATAAAAAAACTACATATATAATTAACGCTTTTTACATTAAAATGTCACTAATAAAAACCTCACAACATTAAAAGGTGAAAAATAAAAGCTAAGGTAAGTGAAATAGGCAATACTAACTTAAGGTTTGCTTAAACAACCAAGGTATATATAGATCACTCGCTTTACCGAGGCGCGACCCGCTACAGGTTAAATTAACTACCTATTTATTTTCCTAACCGGAATAAGTAAGCGAAATAGTACAAAAAACCATTATTTTGTTTGCTTTAATATTTAAAGGGGTAGGTAATTAAGCCCCCTTTTTACTTACGGGACGCCTTAATTAATTAAATTAAAACTGCTATTTATTGCAAAAATGCGTTTTTTTTAATAATTAGTAGATTTTTAAACGCTATTTTAAATGTCATTTATTTAACATATTTTTAAAAGTAGCCGCTGAAATTGCTGTTTGTTTTTTTGCAAAATCATTTGCATGAGATTATTTTCATTTTTTGGCTTGCTTTTTGGCTTTTAGCTTAGCTTTTTCAATATTTTTTATATTGTAAAAGGTTTATTAATAGTTTTTTTTAACTTTTTTACGGCTTATAAGCTATAAGCCTTTATTTTTAGCTTTTAAGCTATTAATCTCCCGCTTTGCTAAGGTTAATTTTAAAGCTAAAATATTAATAAATTTATTTATTTTATATATAAGGTTTTTAATTATATTTATAAGCTTTAAAAAAGGTAATTTTAAATTAATAAATTAAATTTATAAGTTTTACGAGTTTATTAAAGTTATTTATTTTTATTTGCTTTGATTTTTTTATAAAAATTATTTAAAAATAATAGGTTAATAATTTATATTAATTATTTTTTTATTTTTAAATGGTTTTTTTTATTAATTAATTATAAACCCGATTTTTTAAATATAATTATAATAATTTTAAATTATAAAGTTTTAACTTTAATTTTAAAATAAGCTAACGTGTTTTATCATTAAGTGATAAATATTATTAAGTGATAAAAGTCTTAAGTTTTCCTATCTTTTATTATTTAAACTTTATTTTCTCTACCTATAACAATAGACCACGCGTTAAAAAAAGCTAGGTTATTAACTGCTGCTAGCGCTTTTAAACGCAACCCTCACATTTTTATTTACAAGCTTGCGAAAATGTATAGCGTTCCCAACAAGACCCTCCGCCGCAAAATCGCCGGTGTTACGCCCCGGCGCGGCAGCAAAGATATAAAGTCAAAATTAACCGACTCCGAAGAGCAGGCGATTATACAGTTTATAATTTACCTAGATTCGAAAGCGTTTCCCCCCCGGGTGTGTTATATTCAAGATATGGCCGACCGATTATTAGCTAAGCGGGGTAGCCAACCTGTCGGAAAGTGCTAGACGACGCGCTTTATAAACCGTACACCAGCCCTCCAAACGCGTTTAGACCGTCAAATCAACTATAGCCGAGTCCTCTGCAAAGCTCCTACCGAATATAACGCGTATTACGAACGCATAAAAAAAACTATTAAGCGTTAAAGCATTGCAAAAAAAGATATATATAATTTTAATAAAACAGGGTTTATAATAGGCATGATTACAACTAATATAGTTGTAACAAGTGTTAAAAAGCGGAATAGGCTTAGGCAAGCCCAGCAAAGCAATCGGAATTAGTTTACAGCTGTTTGTTCGATTAATTTATAGGGTTAGTTAGTGCCACTTTTTATCATTTTAGAGGAAAAAACCCACCTTGCTTTTTAGTATCGCAATAGCTTTTTACCACTTAAATAGCGAATTGCAGTCTTATATAACGGCTAAATTAATAATAATCTCGGTTTAAAATAAATTAAACACTTTGATAAGTATACTTAACTGCGTTTAACGGGCACAAAACGTTTTTTTATCCTCGATGGTTACAAAAGCTACTATTTAAAGAAATTTAAGAACTATTGCTAAGAAAATGGTATTTTTACCGAAACAATGCTTGCACATTTTTCTTATAAACTTTAGCCTTTAAACGTAGCATGTTTTAGCCTGTTAAAAAAAGCGTATGGTATTAAAATTAATAATATTATGCAAACAGGTATAACGCATGTTTTAAAAAAGGACTTTTTACCTGCGTTTTTTAAGGCCTATACTTAAGCAATAACACTTGTAAATATTACGTCTGGGTTTAAGGCCACTGGCCTTGTCTCATTTAACCCGGAAGTTGTTATTTTGGGGCTTAATATTGCGCCAATCCTTTTTATACCATTGCTGGAGCCTGAGTTACCCCTTACTGTTTGGGTTTCGAAAACCCCTACTACTATTAAAAAAGCCGTTTTGCAAACTATTTACTTGAAAACCTAAATCGCTAGGCATTAAAATAGCTCACCCAGCAAAATTATTAACGCTGTAAACTTGTTATCAAAAGCTACGTACTATTTACTGCATAGGCAAATATTAATACTAAATGAGGTAGCTAAGCTTTGGAAAGCTAACCATATCTTTAGTAAACGTCGGAAGACAAAAAATAAGCAATTACGAACTAGAAAAGTACTTACTCGATTTAAGAAAACAAATCTCTAGGTCTTTAAAAAGGGTGGTGGTTAAGTAGATCAAGAAAATAGTGAAGGAAGTGGTCGTCGGGTGAGGGCATCTGCGCGCGCGCGCCATTGTGGCATATGCGGCAACACCGGTTATAATACGCGCATTTGTATAATAAATGTAAATACATCTAATGAAAAAAATTCCGATTAATTTAAAGTAATTTAATTGCGTTATGGTTGTTTTTTTTACGTTGCAATTTTAATAGTGCTTGAGATTTTTGTCACTTGATAATATTTATCACTTAATAATAAAACACGTTATTAAAAATTTATGTTTATAAATAAATGTAAAAGTTAAAAAATAAGCAAAAAATAACATTTTTTTTAAAAAATAACGTTTTAAAATAAAAAAAATGCTTATATTAGCTAGCTAAACTATATATAATTTATATAAAAGTAAAAATATTAACTCGACTTTATTATTTTAAGTTTTATATATAAATTTATTATTTATATAAATAATATAATTATTAAAAAATAAAATTTTTTATTATTTAAAATTTTTTAATTTAATTTTTAATAAATAAATTTATTTAAGCTATTAATAAATTATTCGGTTAATAGTTTATTTATTTATAATAATCTCGTATTTTTAATAAAGAAAATATTTTTAAAACCATTGCTTTTAAAAAAAATTACCTTTAAAAATAACCGCTAATATAAAGTAATAGCTATTAGCTAATATAATTTTTAAAATAATCATTTAAATGTTAATATTAAAGTGTTAATAAAAGCCACGCTTTATAAAAAACGAGCTAATTATTTTACCGTAAAAAAATTTATTTTTTTAAAGTTTATATTTATTTATATTAGCAATAAATTTAAGCAATAGCTTGTGCTTTTATTAAATAAATTTATAATAGTTAAAAACGCGTTTAATTTTTTTTAACAGGTTTATAGCAGGTTTAGCAGCCTTTAAGGCTATTTAAAGCTTTGTTTTTATATTTAAATAACGTTTAAAAAATCGCTTAATTTAATAGCTCTTAATTTTTTAGCTGTGCTTTTAAGCCTTTAAAATATACTAAGCAAATTAAATAACTTTTTAGTAGTAGAAGCTTTGTTTAGCGCTTTCAGATTGGTAAATCCAGTTCACGATCTTAGCCTTAACTTTAAAACTAAATAACTGCCTGATTTTTTAGGCCTGGTGTTGAGAATTAAAGCTATGAAGTCTGTTAAAAAGGGTTAACCTAGGGACCCCGAAAGCTTTGGCGCTAGCCTTTAAGGATTGACCGTTTTGGATAGCTGCAATTGCAGAAGCAATATTCTGTTTAATCTCTAGATCTATAGTGATTTTAGGCTTCAAAAAAGGCTTCAAAGTGACTGAATTGATTGAGTGAAGGTTGAGGGGTTGGTTCGTTGACCGCTATTTGGGGTGTCCCGTAGGTAGGGGGTGTCCCGCAGGGTGGGGGGGGGGCTCTAGCAGGTAGACGGACAGTAGGTAGGAGGTAGCTCTCAAATGTTCGAATCGATAAGGCTTCAAGCTTCCAAGGTTGGTTCTTCTCGGACGTTTCGACATGCATGCATGCTCATCTCATCTTAAAACCTTAACCAAGACATGTAACTTTCTCGGAGATACCCAAATGCTGCTCTTCTGATTTTGTTGTGCCCAAAAGACCTTTATTCTGCCACTTCCGTTTCACCTTTCCTTATTGTTCTTCCAGGTGATCTTTAGCTGCCTCCAAACAATACGCGAACTTGAAGGTTGCGCCCAAACTATCGCGGATCGAGTCGACCACTGCCGGATCGTATCCTTCATTTCAACCTCTAAATAATCAGGTTTCCTTTGCGCAGCCCCCTTTCCTGCACAAGCCCATCTACAGCGTCATCAATGAGCCACCAGCGTTACCCTCAACATGGCGGATCAAGACATGCGTCTGCGGCTTGTCGTGCGTCGCCACGGGCTCCCCGAACTGCGACTCATGTGGCATGTGCAGCTCGATACTAACCCCACCATCTCGAGGCTGCTCGAGCAGCTCAACGACCAGGTGCCTCTCGAGAGCGACGACTGGGGTCTCGAAGACTACGTCGTCGAGCTGCACGACAGCGACGGCACCGACTTTGAATGCCTGCACTACCAACTGGTCCGGAGTGTACTGCAGCCCGACGACCGAGTCTTGTGAGTCGCCATCATCCATGCTTGACCTACTTCCACGGCTGACTGTCGCAGCATCCGAGCTCTTGACCGAGACGACCACCGCAGGCGACGCATCAGTGGCCGCCACCAGGTTTCCTCCGATGGACGGCACCTGATCGATGGTGTTCCCTTCGGCCGACCTCATCTTCGGTCAACCACCGGCCGGCCGAGCATCCATATCCCCCCGTTGAAGCGAGCGAGGCACACATATACACAGCCAGACGGCGGCGACTCTGATGCAAGCTTCGAAATCGAAGGCAACTCCCCCGTCGGCTTGCTCACTAATGGGGAATCCTATGGAGACGGGTCCACGATCATGGGCGGTTTTGGCGATGCAGACTCTAATGCCGACGACACCGACTTTGAGGATCATGCTGAGTCGAGCAATCCGGGTAGCTCGACTGGTGA
This sequence comes from Xylaria arbuscula, assembly GCA_022385695.1. NCBI lineage: Eukaryota > Fungi > Ascomycota > Sordariomycetes > Xylariales > Xylariaceae > Xylaria > Xylaria arbuscula. Next base: position 43,478 of record MU279374.1, read on the forward strand.
GCCGCATGACGAAGATGAAGAAGGGGAGGAACAAGAAGTAGGAGACCCTAGCGACGAAGATGAGGGGGACTTGAGCGAATGCGAAGAAGACGAAGATTTGGACCAAGAAGCACGCGATCTCGCCAACGAGATTGAAGCTTTAGAAGGACATGACCCTTCTGGCGCGCCGGTCATGAGACTCGATACTCTCGATAAACTAAGTGCTTTGCGTGCTGCTTTACCAACGGCACCTATAGACAGATGCGAAAGGATGCTGGCGGTCTGTGGTGGCGATCTCAAAACAACATATAACACGCTACGCAGAAAATATCTACCCATAATGTCGCTAAAGGCTGTCCTCTCATGGGAGCCAGGGAACAAGAATGCATCCGAAAACTTAAGGAAATCACAGCCACCAGTCAATTTATCCTCTGCTGGTAAAAACGCCATTCCACCTTTGACGGGGAAGCGAAAGTTTCAAGAACAGTCCCCAGTCCATGATTCCGACGACGATGATCATGAAAGTAGCGACGACAGTCTGATGCGAAAATACGGTTAGTGAAAACATTTATCCCCTTTTGTCTCCCTAATCCGAGTACTTTGTCTGAGACATCGCTAACTAATATGTTTTCTAGACCATGCTGGCTTCCCCCCAGGCACCATCACGTCTGGGAAAGGACTAGCACAGATGGCAGAGATCTCTGCCTCATTTGATAACAATAGAATCAATGGCAACAGTGAAGCTACGTCTACAACCCTCAAAGCTTCTACGCATGAGCCGATTGATGAGGAGGACGATGATACCTCGAGTAGTGGAAGCAGCTCTGATTCAAGTACGAGCAGTGACGAATCCGACAATGCAAGCGAGGATGGCTCGTCTGGCGGACACTCGTCCAGTCAATCCAGTTCGGCAGATTCGGATGATTCAGATTCGGATGGTGACGATGACTCGAGCAAAGGATCCAAGAGACTGGGTGCAAATGATGTTCACTCCTCTAGTGAAAGCGATACAAGCGACAGCGACAGCGATAGCGACAGTGGCCCTGAAGAGCACTCATCCAAAATGACCGGTCGCGGCAGTCATACAGCTGAAGATAAGGGATCTATCGATTCTAGCGAATCTTCAGACAAAAGTTCCAACAGCGATTCGAGCTCGGAGTCGGAAGAAGATGCTGACGATGCGTCTCCCAATAACGAGGTTCTAACTACCAAAGACATTAAAGCATCGCAGACTGTGGAACAACCTCATCCTCTTTCTTCCAAACCCAAGGAAGCAAACTCGACAACTGCACCGGTCCCCCCAGGGGCCGGGAAGGAAAGCACCAGACGTCGCAATGCTCGTCGAAGAGCGGCTAAACTAGCTAAGAGAAAGGTACAGGAACCTCCTGTTGATGTTACTAGTGCTAATGTGACGGATCACATTCCGGTCAAAGATGGAAATCCTGGTGTGGTTGATGACGCAACCGCCCTATTTGAGGCCAGGCGAAAGGCTCTGTTAGAGGCAATTGCAGCCGGTGGTATCGAGGTTGGACCTTCGGGCGAGACGACACTCGACGACAGTTTCGCGGAAGCAGATCATACAAAACGAAAACACATCGAAGGCGGTACCAACTCTCAACATGATGAGAATGGGGCCTTGATTGAGACACCTATGAAATCGCCTGCCGACAATCAGGCTGAGTCGGCAAACCAAAAAAAGCGTCGTATTGACATCGGGGCAGGCCGTCGTCTGGTCTTTGGCGCGCTCGGGGTTCGCAACCCAAAGAATAAAGAAGATGAAGACAAACTGCGCGATCAACTGCAAGCTGCTGCTAAACCACGTGTAAACCCACAAAGTAGCTCTCAGACTCAACCAATTCCAGACGAAGTTGAAAGAGTTGACGAGGAGCAACAAGATCTCGATGCTTGGAAGCTCAAGATCAACTATCGAGCTGTTGAGTGTTGTCGAGACAATGCAGAACTAAGCCCGGCCCCGTTCCCTTTCCAGCAGAGATGGGATCCACAGCAGCAACGACCTTCCTTATCAAAGAAGAACAAACGTGGAGGTCAGGGGAAGCGAGCACAGAGGGATCAAAGCCAATACTACGACGACAGCTATTTTGACAAGAAAAGGAAGTACCGTCACTCATATGATTTTGAAGACAATGCTTATGATGAAGAAGGCGATCCCACAGATGAGTTTGATGTTACGCTCAACTACGACGACGTTGAAAATCAAGATGGCGACCAGGATCACGAAACAGCACATGAGACTAGTCAGACTACTGATCTTGACGATTTGCCATCTCTTCCAAAAGGTACGCTTGCTTAAGTATCTTTCATTTCTCTTTTGTAGTTCGTAGCAGTACATGGTCTACAGGAGCATTTTACATACCTATATTCACCTATATTTCGTGGACACCGGATCGACTGCCCATTTCGCTCAATGCCATTGACACTTGAGTTGCGCAGACGTCTCGGAACTTCCCATCTTGCGACCGGGAGAAGCCAAAGCGGGAATGGTGATTGCCTGGCTAAAATGGACATGCTCCTCGGCCACTGGCTGGCAGCCTCAGGTCTCTAGGGTGACTGCCATCGTGGCCAGAGTTGATCACGACGCAACAATGCTTAACGTATGCTTAGCTAAGAGAGACCGACACCTGGATGAAAGTGAGAAACGGTACGACTACGTAACGGGAAAGCGAATATATGATCGGTTCGAGGCACCAGACTTGAGCGAAGAAGAGGAGATAAATGATGATGGTGGTGATGCCGGTGCAGATGAAGGATACCGAGATGTTCCTTGGGTATGTGCTCTCACAAGTATGGTACATGGCTCCTATAAGGAATCAAGAACTGCCAAATTATATGTCTTGAACTGCATAGCCCATGACCTCGAAACTCTTCTTTCCATCCTCACTATCTCTACTGACACTACCTTGCTAGGCCGATATACAAGACCCAAGGATCTTGCAATACCCGTTAAATCCGACAGCCGAGTCTGGTTCCAGTGCTGAATGCATTAACTCGGCGGAGGTGGACAACGAAACTACAAGGAGAAGTGAAAAGCAAGTCGACCCAACTGCACCACTCGCATCTGGCCATCAAGAACCAGATCCCATCTCAAGCTTGGCAAGGCTGAATCACCACGAACCGGTGCAAATCACAGGCGAAGCAAGCTTTTCTGTTGATGAAAATACCAAGCAGAGCGCCTTAGCAGAAGAGAGACCGAATGATTATGGCGTAGAGTCCAGCGTCAAGGCCGCAAGTAATGCAACATCCCATCAAGACGGACAAATTCAACAAGCAACTGACTTGGCGATGTCCGACACCTCTCAGGTTAGCAGTCCTTCTCGACAACTCCTCGATATGAGCAGTAAGTCACCGGTCTACGACTGGGCTCCAACCTCGAGCATAGAGTTAGGGGAGTCACCCCGAGCCGACATCCCGAGTTCTATGCCAGTATCCGCATCCACATCATTCCGGTCACGCCCAGAAGAAGATCCTCACGTCTCCTTGGAAGTACCGGCACAAGAAGTCATTCCCTCGTCGGTCAGCAGTATTCACGGTGGGCGACAACTCGACTACGCCATGATTGATGACAATTATTTACCAGACCCATTCGACGCAACAGATGACACGGATCATCAAGATTACGAACATGAACCTAATATTACTCCACCAGCGCGCAGCTCCTTGACCCCCATTCCCAACCGACGAACAGTGACGCCCGACCCTAACGACGAACTGATGGAAACAGAAAAAGCCATGGGGTCATCTCCGTTGGCATCATCAACTTCATCTCTTCCTTCACTTAGCACTCTCTGGTGCAGCGCTCGCACCTCCCACAGCACCCAGAACTCATCGAAGGCGCAAGAATCTTCGGTCCTCTCTAAGCCACCCGCGCCGAAGTTTCCTCGGGACGCGAAATATGAAGAGGCGATGCGCAAGCTCGACGAAGAGTTTGATGACGCCGCTTCACCAATGCCGGCCGACAAGAGCTTCCAAGTGAAGAGGGAACCTTCATCACAGTTCCAAGCGACGAGGGTCGTCAAGGCCATCTCCCCACCGCCGAGAAGGCGACGCTTCACCATACCCCCAGGTTCCCAGGTGGTCGAGCTCTCGTCGGACTCGGAGTCGGCTTATAGCGAGAAATATGCCGACGATGCGATCGATCAGAACTATACCCCCGGATCCGATAGTCTGCCCAAAGGCGACGGATGGGTCAAGAAACGCCAGAAGGCGAGAAAGTCGGTTATTTAGTGGAGCCCATCAAGCATTGCGGCGTTGGGAGCAGGGGTATTTGTACTTGGATTGGGTCTTGTTTCGATTATTGCTTGACTTTTGCAGTGAACCGCTTTCCCAGATAAATAAATAGCACACTGATCAGCTACTGTACGTTAGCGTAGTCACTGGATGGTATATGTGTAGGGTTGGCCCATGGTGGAATGCTACATCGTGTATATTTCCCGAGTACCTAGGCTACTTGCGTACCTGAGGTGAGCTTGTCTAGTGGGCATATCAATCAAAACTCATGCAGGCTGGCAGGCATGGTATATATATATATGTACAGTTTCGATCCTATTCATGAGTTGACCCCACTTGTGGCGGCGACTTGGGTTAGTCTAGATAAGCAGAACAGAGTTGCCTGGGTTGACAGACGCCCGGATGCACAAGACGAATGTATCAGCATGGACACGACACCTGATCTCCTTCGGCCTTGCTAGCCGTCTATCCGGTACTCTTCTTTCCTTCCTCCTCACTCTTTTCACATACCGACGGATAGTTTCACGAATGTAGATTGGTATTGGTACAGTCGCCTCAGTTGGCAGACTGACTCCAGACCAGTTTGATAGGGCCGGTTCGATTGATGGATTGATTGATTGATTGGTTTCATTAATTACTCCTCGCCCCGTCCTTGGAAGCCCGCAGCTCATCCATCTTGGCCACGCGCTTCTTGAACTCGTCGTATTGGCACTTTTCGTAGCTGTGGCGCTCGTTCTAAGAAGGTTCTTGTTAGACTGCGGAGTGACAGGAATATCATTTCAAGGTAGATTCGGACGCACCTCGCACTTCCACGGCAGATAGTACGTGTCGACGCGGCATCGGTTGAGCGGGATCAGCAGGTTGGCGCAGCTGTCGCGGTAGGCTATGGGCAGCTTGGCCTCGCGCATTTCCTCGCGGGTGGCCTCTGGACGAATGATATAGTTAGCTAGCCAGCCTAACATGTCTTCTTTTCTCTTCCTTTTTCCCAGCTCATCCTTTCTTCTTCTCTCTTTCCCTCTTTCCAGGTGGAATTGTCAGTGTTGTGTTGGTGTTGGTGTTGGTACGTACTGGCTGGGCCCTCGGAAGCAGCGCTGAAGAGGCCCATGATTATTGCTGCTGCTGGTGTGATGGGGGACTTTTGGAGGTTTGTTGGAGTGCCCAAGGCGTTGGCGGGAGGAAGGACGGACGGACGGACGGACGAGGAGGAGCGTTTCGGTGACGTCGGTTTGTCGAGTCGTCGAGTCGTTGAGTCGTTGAGTCGTCGACACGATTTGGCGATGTGAGATTGATCTCGGACCAAAGCTGGCGTTGCGCTGCGGTCAATTTACTGAATTGAATGGGTCAATGGCAATTGGCCCGACACTTGCAGGTCCAGGTATCTGTGAGATACGATTGGCTGTAGTTATTGTGGCTTAAGTGGGGGCTTAGTGCTTCACTAGCCACACCGTCTCTGTTCTGAAGTGGGATGCTAGGGTGGCTGAAGATTGGCAGAAAGAAAAAGGGGTTCACTTCAGTACCGTGAGAGGACTAAGACAATCATTCATTCATATAAAACAAGATGGACAAATGCAGAGCAACGGCACCATGATACGAGCACATCAAACCAGAGGTATTTTGTTTTGTCTTTTTAAAAATGATTAAATGGCACACTCGTTTTTTTAATTTGGGATGATGAGTCCAGCTCATATTATGAGCACACACACGAACACACGTACATAACTTACAATTCAATCAGAAAAAAAAGGAGAGAGAGAGAAAGAGAGAGTGATAGCACACTATTACTCGGATAAGCCAAACCTATGAGCTCCACTCACTCTCATAGTATACGAGTAGCTGATAACAACCACTTTCAAATCTCCATTGCCACCTATTTACAACTGAAAGTCATATGACATAAGCACCAGACGGTCGGTCGGGCGAGGAAGGATGGTGTATGATAAGTAAACCGCTAAATAGGTAGGTAGGTAGATGATTGACTAAAGCAGGCTGATAAAAAACACATACTTATGTCGACCTAGAGAGTTGACTGCCGCAACCCGAACGGTAACAAGATCAAATACAAAAACAAGAACGATCAAATAGTCAGAAAATGGCCAGAAAAGACAACGGGTGCGGCGAGACCGGCACAGCGCATATACAATACAGATGGGCTACAAGTAGCTAGATAGATGAATAGAAGAGAAAAGGGAACGGGGAAGAGATATTGGGGGGTGGGCGTGGGAAAGGATGGGAAAAGGCTTTCTTTTGTTCTTTTATTCTGCTTTTTCACCGGAATAACTTCATTTGTCATATGAAAGACTGACTGACTGACTGACTGACTGAATTGACTGAACTTGCTCATTGTTTCCTCTATACTGTAGGTACTTGATCGGCGATAGAACCTGATGTAATGGGTGCGACCCGGTGCATGCGTTGCGTGCTGAGGTCTAGATAGTGTAGTGTATAAGAGATTGCCAACCAACCAATCGGGGAATAATATCATCCCGGGTATTTCTCATTTCTCGCACTTATACCTTTTCCCAGTTTTTTTTTTTTCTTTTTCTTTTTCTTTTTTTTGGCCGTTGTCTTTTTTCATTCTGTTCCTTTTTTTTGTTTAATTTTCTTTCCGCTTTTTTATTTCCCGACTTTGAACCATTCAAATATCAAGACTAAGTACAGTCCAAGTGCAGTCCAAATTCAAATTCAAAAGCAGAAGCAGAAGCAGAAGCAGAACACACCAACAAGGTAATATAGCGAGCGCAAACTGCGAGTTTCCTGCGTAAACAGTAGATGTGAGATGGGAGATAAATGGATGGATGGATGGATGGATAGATGGATAGATGGGTTGGCTGTTCTCTCCTGTTACCGGAGAGGACAAGTATCTTGCGTGAGAGCTGAGAGCCGATATTTTCTTCGAGGCGTGATTCCTGATTTTCACCAGCTTATTAGTCATCTATGTATTGCGTTGATGAGCTCGAGGCTCGAGGCTCGCTGTTGGATCGAAAACGGACGCAAACTTCAACTCATTCTCCTGATAAAACTTATCGATTCGCAGGATAGGACATTACGGCCATTGCAACGACAAGAGGGAAGGTAGCCGCGTCAAGCAGCGGTCGGGGGAGAGGAGTCATTCCCGGGTAGAGGAAGAGGGAATGAGATATATTAGAAGGGCGCAGAACTCAGAACCCACAAACAAGAAACAAAACGTGGTGATCAGTCAATATAATTGACAATGTGCATGCCTGCCTCTACCATCCGCAACAAGGCAGGTATGAGCTGGGTGGGCGATAACAATAGCGATATTAGTGACTCCACTCAGTCGCAGCTATTGTCTGCCCTGGCTGGCTGTATTTCGATAGTGAAATGGATAAGTCAGTTGTTTGTCATGAACTGACTGACTAGCCGCCGCGAAGGCTACCCGCAGATCGCCGCTGGCTATCCGAGGAACGATGTGAGGATCCAGCACTGCTGCCACTTCCACTACCATTACCACTACCACCGCCAACACGGCCGCTGGTAGGCGCGGAAGCTCCCTCGGCTACACCCCTGCTGCTCGACGGGCTCGAGACGACGTAGGGATGTGGCGTGGGGTGCGCCGAGTGCGAGTCCGGCACGTAGACGTGGCCGTTGGACAGCAGTGACCCGGCGCTCATCTGACCTGCGCTGGAGTGGGAATCGCGTCGGGAGCCGCCGAGTTTGTTGTTCTCGCCTCCGTATATGTACCCGAGATTCCGGCTCGCGTCCTCGGGGTTTCGGAGACTGGGGTCTGTGGTGGATGTATATAAGTGGTCCGTTGCTGTCGTGGTGCCTGGCTGTTGTGTTAGTATAATGAACTAACTGACTAACTAAAAATAGTCGATAATAATGAGTAGAGATAGTAAGTAAGTTAGTGGAGGGAATCAAGAAAGTGTAAAGCGTACCGGTAGTGGAATAAGGAGCCTCATAAGTGGGCTGTAAGTTGCTGTACGCCACCTCCGGAATGGTGGTAGCCGAGGAGGTCTTGGTGTTGGCAGCGTATTGAGTCGAGAGCCCGTCGGTCCGATAGCTCGATGAGCTCGCCGGAGCTCGCGAATGCAGCTTGTCGGAAGCGCTCGGCAGAGACGCCGCGATGCTGGAGAGGGAAAAGCCCTGGCTGTCGCTGACGGCAGGACGATGCACGAGGCTGCCGTACGAGTACGATGATGCCTCGGGGTCGACGTAAACCGGCTTCCTAGCACTGTACTGGCTGTATCCTGCTGGCATAAGAGAAGGCGGCTCCTGATTTATGATCTGGTACGATGAGTAGTTCAAGCCGTAGTCGACGTTGCTGGTGCCGTCGTCTGCGTACGTGCTCGTCCACCCGGGGATGGTCGGGTAGTAACCCTTACTACTACTATTACTACTGTAGGGGTACGAGCTCTGGCGATAGGCAGCCAGGCCGTCCCCGGTTGCTATGTCGTGGGCATACTGAGGCAGAGAAGTGAGTGGTGATACGGCGCCCTGACCCTGGTGCGCGTAGGCTCGCGCTGCCTCGAGATTATACGTGTAATCGGTGTCCTTGAAATGTCTTTCGGTCGAGGACACCTGGATAGATACCGTAAGTCAGATATCAATTAACTAGCTGTTCCTGGGGTTTCCGCATGGAAAAGGGGAGGGACGGAGGGGAGGCTGGATATGGGTAGGTTGGGCAATTTCGTACCCGCAGGAACAGACACGGTTCATAACCCGCGTTTTTGCAATTGGAACACGGTCCTCCGTTTCCTGGATCGCCACTACACCGAATCTTGCGCTTACGGCATCTCCCGCACTTGGTATTGTTCTCTGGTCAGTCTGAGGGTGAACAACAACATCGAGACTCCAAAGAAAAGGGGGGCCGTGATATTCAAGAGCGGGGCAAGTTCTTTCTTACTGCGACAGCGATCCGCTTACGAGGTTGGTCAGAATCATCCCGATCGGCCATGATGATCGCGCGGTTGTCTTGGGGGGAGATGTGAAGACGACGGTCAGGATAGGCGAACGAGTAGGGCGGACAAGGACGACTATATCGTCTGCTTGCGGCCTCGCTGGGAGCACAACACGTCGGGGTCACCATCTTTGCACAGCTAAAATGAGTTTCGCGTAGACACCTTGACCGAGGACCGACAGCCTAAGGAGTAATCAAAAGAGGTGAGAGATAGAAACGCTCCTCAGATTGTTAGCCCCGTTTTCTTCGGGAGGGTACGTCGACTGGTTTGACTCGCGGTTGACAACAAGCAACAGATCGACACGGACAGGAAATAATAATAGGACGAAACAATAAAATAATAAAAAGATAAAAATAAATCAAGGACACAAAAATAATAGCAGTATACAGAGAGGACAGAGACACAATCGTTTAGTGGCAGGATGCTGGGGGCTACCCCGGAGAAATGTCCCACTAGTTGGCTGTTTCTTCAGCCTTGGAGAAAAGCGTTCAGCTGAATGACGCTGAGCTTCACCACGTCTCTGTCGTTGTTCAACTCGAATGTTTCAAGGAGCGGATCAAGATGCCAGTTTCCAGTGACAAAGGGGGGGGATATTCGCTAGAGAGGCCGATATGAGAGAAGGCGACGGGACGCTGCAAGTCTCTTTCATGTTATACCCCGTACCACGCTTCGAGACACACCTTGAACGTGTATACACACCCGGATCGTAGGTGATGGCGAGAATCCGAGGGTACTACCAAAAAAGGTACTGACAATAATCTCTCTGTTTGTCGTCTTCTCTTTTGCTTCTTCTTCTTCCTCCTGTCTCTGTCTCTATTTGTCCATCTATCTGTTCGTCTGACTGCCTCTATCGCTCGCCATGTGTCTCCTCTGCCTAGAAATGATGGAGAGTGGCAGGTGTCACATTGTAGGGTGCCTATGAATAACAGCCTGACATGGTCAGCTATTCGTGCCCACCCACCGGCTGCCCGCATATTCTTTGCATGAGTAGCAGGCTCGCACCCATGTACCCTTCTAGTTAGCTAGCTGCCCATGGCGACTCCGTAAAGAAATAGCGTAAGGCTGTATGCCCCTTTCCCCCCAGCGTGGCCACCCCATTACGGCCCAACAGGTTAGCTAGTTCCGTTGGCCGCTACGCCTATAACCCCATGGCACGTCGTAGGATATCTCTGGCGTTCCTGACACAGTGTTCGACGCTTACAGCTATACCACAGTCTATGTCTCAGAGTGAGATTATCGTTCTTGATCAGGTGCTGGGTCCAACATGCTTGGCACGTGTTCTGACACCAACGAGGAAAGGATGCTGGGCTTTCATAGACGCACGCACACCGACATACATACATACATACATACATACATACATACATACATACATACATACATACATACAGACATACAGATAGGCGTACATACGTACACAGGAAATGCTACGCCGTTGCAACAGTCTTCTCAACCTGTCCATGAGCCTAACCAGAAAAGGGGGTGGTACAATTACTAGTGGCCGCTACGGCACATCAAGAAGTTTGGTGATACGGGCGCTACTTTCGGTGTCAACCGCGTGATAGCTATGGAGAAGTAGGAAATGATAACGTGGTGCGATAGTGGTAGCGGTAACAGCAGCAGCAGCAGCAGCAGCAGCGGCACCGTCTACGGCACGTCCTCCGTCAAACAACATGTCGTATGCGGCCAGTCAAAGGTGACAGGTCGCCGGTAGCCAGTGCCTGGCGGCTGCACAAGATGCAGCCTGCGAGCAAACTTGCCCGGATTGTTTAGGTCGACGACGTTGGTCCTACTCCAGGTAGATAGATACAAACGCAACGTGAGACACTTGTGATGAGTGCAGGGACTGCTAAGGAATACCGCATTACAAGGACCTCCTATGGACTGGATACGGCTGGTACAAAGAAGCATAATTAGGGGCTGAAGGAGTCGACGATGGACACCATGAGCCATGGGTGCAGCTGTCGACTGTAAAGCAATGTCTCCGGCCTCTACCCGAGAACTGTTTGCGGGATGACGGAAGAAAATTGTAAAAATAACCAGAACGGTTCCTCGTCGCCCACCGACTAGAATAGATCAGAACAGGTTCTGCAGGGGGGGATAAAGGGGATGTATGTGGAGCCTCCATCGTCATTGTGACATGGAAAGGAGAAGGGGAAGAAGAAGAAGACGACTTGTCCATCCACTGCTGGATCGAGCGGCATCATGACATATGTCGTTTGTCTGTACCTACTTTCAGCACGCGTCAGCCACAAGGTACAATCCTACACGCTCCGAATTCCCCGTCGCAAGGAGAGAAGCAAACGGAATTATGATAAAACTTTTCTAATCTAAGTGTGTTACACGAGAAGCTAGGGTTTAATTTTTTTTTCACTGTGGTGTCTTGAAGATTGAATGAACCCTAATATAGAAATATAATCATCTTCACCTTGCCTCGAAAGCTGAGTTGATACCTGTGGTGTCTGTACGCATGTGCCTAAGTCTAGAGGGGATGGAGTGTGTAACAACAATAGTTCTATAGCTGGCGACCGAGACACTGAGGAGTCTTGAGGTATAACATGGGCCTGTATTTTTTTCAAAAAAAAGGCACTCAGAGCCGCGTCATTGTCAAGCGGCAGGTACAATCCTCAATGACAAACGACGGATTGCAGATGGTCTTGCTGCTGCTCCTCGCTAGTCGTTTGATCACGCCGAACTTCACCCTGGTTGTGATCCGCCAGGTCGAGATCATGAAAGAGGTGGCGCAATGCATAATCATCTGGGACACTCACTGATAGACGGACGGTGCTTGTCTGGCTGCTATGGCCAAGGGGGGTAATGCAAGCAATACGCGGCAGATCATTCTGGGGATGTCCTACACAAGTGGAGATCTGACCATGAGACAAACCGGCGTGCTTGTCCAGCATATTCGTATCATGCAGGAAACGGTCGCATTCGCAGCCAGGTCCGGCATGCAGCAGTACCCATTACCGGGCTAGGGAAGAAGAGCCGGATGATGCATCTCTCGATCCTGGTGTGGCTGAGGTCCCAGAGTCCTACCGTGTGGTAGGGGGACAGAGGACTGCCGAGCAGATGAACCATACTGCCGACTCCGCCTTACGAGCTGATGCAAAACATTCCAACTAGCGCTACGTCTAGCTACGTCTAGGGGGCCACGAGCTGACCAATAGCCTCCGCACTCGTCACCTGGGTACGAACGGGACCGATAAGCGAGCTGCATATCCTAGCCGCCGCCATACCGTGGCCGCCAGGCCCGGCGGCCTGATTGCTGGGGACTTGGACGACGGCAGTTCTTACTACCTATTTCCCCAGACCTTGGATGGTGAGTCGCTGTCAAAATCGCCCAGGGAACACAGTAGACCTGGGAGAGACCCTCTGGCGCTGCTGGTGAGCAGTGATTGCTTGGGTGGCTAGCCACATCACACAGCGCACAGGAAGCAAACGGGAATTTTCTCAGGAGACACGGCGGCTTCTTGCAGACCCCGCTGTCACCTTTCCAACGGAGGCTGCAGTTACCCGGAACCTGCACAACCAATGGTTATAGATCATGTCTCCCAGTCGATTACGTTCAGGATCGGGGGACCTAGCCGCCGTACATGATGTCCGAATGCCTCGTTTGGCAGTGCGATGGCCGGGCCCAGTGGCGTGCGCAGCAGAGTCAAGGGGCGGCGGCCGACCGGTTGTGATATTGACTTGATTCAAAAACATAATGCCATGGTTCAGGTTTGCTGGCAGTATGGCTTAGCCTGGCCGCCTGAAGAGGCGCGCTGTAGAATGTGCCACAGAGCACGGTGGCGGACGTCACTCATGAGCGTCACCTATGGGGGTCACACACCGGCACGCAATCCTGAAAGATAGGCGAAGGATATCCTCGTGTTTCACAGATTCACATTGAGCGAGGGAGATGAACGGTGGTGACTACCTTTTTCCAGATGAGGATAGCAGAAATGTAGATTCGCCTGTCTGAGTTGTTCTGGCCGCGTAGTGGAATGCCGACTATGTCACTATATGGAAACCGGTGAGTGCCGCCACATGCAGTCTCTAGTATAGTAGCTTTGTCCCATTCGCTCTGGACAACGAGAGGCTACCCGAAATAGACTCGATCGTGCTGGATAGCTCGGCTGAGATGTAGTAGTGTCTCAAGAGCTGTGTTATGGTGAAAAAGGAGGGACCTTGCAGATACCGACTTGGCTGCTTGGAAAGGTTGAGGTAAGGTCAATGTAGTGTACACCGGGTGCATTGATCCTCGGCTATCTTGGAAACAGAACACTGAATGACGGCAGCTGAACGCGATGTAATATTGCTGGGGGTGGCTCACCCAATATTTATTATCATGGAGGTAGCCTCTCGACTGGGGTTCAGATCGTTAACATCATGACTGGCTGAAACGCTCCAAGGAGGCAAGACATGAGCTTATCATTCATCTACCTGAATATCCGCATCTTCATGCATGTTTCTGACTCGGGCGATCGAAACCCTGCCAGTCAAATAACAAGAGACATATTGCCGGAGCGTGGAGCTCACATGAAGTTCGGGAAAGCAGTGGCTATCGCTCCAGACTGGCAAATGTGGAATATCACGCCAATAGAATGTGAGCTTACTTGTCCTTTATCCTTGCCGTTTCTCGACGGCGAGAATGGTGTATCTGAGAAACTAAGGAAGAGTGACTATTGGTCTGCTATTTTTGACCTTTGTCCCCAATTTGACCAAAAGTGTGCGATTCAATATGCGAAATCATCGCACTTTAAGGTTCCCATTGTCTTAAGAGCAGCCGTCCGATATCATACTGCCACAGAGCCATAGGGCTTGACTGATTATTGCCCTTGATCTGAGGGCTTACGCAAATGTGAAGAACCATGCATGTCAAACAAGTAACAATATGCAAGGTGTTGATGTTGAAATACTGTAGAGCCCGGAAACCTTGACACAGATCCGAATTGATCGGATATGAGCAGGACGCCTTCGTCACGGATGATAGAAAAGTCTTTGTAACGACTATCGTTGTCACCAGTTACTGCATGCCACCTATGTACGCATAGTAACTAAAGTGAACAGAAGCTCGGCGAGATAGATAGAATCGTACCTGGGTCCCGTGCAAACCGGATGTAATTCGTTGAGATCACATGGACATGTGACAGTTGGGCGGTCTTCTCAAATAACACTCGGTTCATCAGCGGCTCAACTGGGAGAATCAAAAAGTGTGTGGGTAACCTGGCAGCCACGTAGAACATACCATATTGAAAAGGATCTACAGATTGTATGCCGGAGTGTATGTTCTGTGAGCATACCTGAACAAAATTGGCGCCGAGCATCCTTGTCAGTTGCCTTGATGAGACGGGTGATGAAGTGGGACATTGTTGTTCCCCTGTCTCTACCACCTCGTGGATCTATGTACACGTCTGACACAAGGTGGTGTCGTCGTTGTCCTCGATGGAACGGTAGTCCAGAGGATATGCCTCGAAACATCCCTGGCGTATGTAATGGCGCGCGAGACCAACCGTGTCCTGTGAGCTCGAACTATTAAGTCGTGACACGGATGATCCTTGTAAAACGTGTAAAACGCCAGGACACGTAGCTATCTACATGTGAAGAAGTCCTTCCTGTACAAGAAAGAAATCATGTCCGGCGAACTCGAGAAAGCATTCGGGGGAAAGACTATAATGGCTACCTCGTTCGGTCACGATAGTTATCTCGACCTCTTTCACGATGTCGGGGGTAATCTTGGCGATATGAGTTATCTCGTCGAGAGTCGCGATCTCGCCGTCCGGTATAACCGTCGTCACCTCTGGGTCTTTCTTTCCTAGGACTCCAGCTGCGACTTCGCTCTCTTGGCTTCTGGCGACGTTCCCTCTCTCGGTCGTTCCTCATATCCGACTCGCGTCCCGCTTGGTGACGTGGGTCTTCCGAGGGTTTGGCATGACGGCCCTCATCGTCACGCTGCCGCTGGTACCTCCCACGCATTTCTTCTTCGCCATGAACCATGCTATAGTGGTCCTCGTTGTCGCGAGACTCTTCATTCCTGTACTTGCGCCATTTCTCCAGATCTTGCACGCCACCCCAACCGCCGCGGCCACCGGATCTTCCCTTTCTCTTCGCATTCTCGCCCCCTCTCCAAACATCGGCCAACTTGCTCACACTTTGACTGAAGTCTACATGTATCCTTCGATCGTCGATTAGCACTCCTTGCATCTTAAAGTAGGCAGCCTCGCAAGCGCTCTTCTCTTCAAACTCGATAAAGGCATACTGAAGGCTGTCACCCGTCTTCTTGTCGCGTATGACCTCACACGATAGAATCTTGCCGAAGCGGCTGAAAATCAGCTCGAGGTCGGCGTCGGCGGTGACGGGATTCAGCTTGCAAACAAAGAGGACATTCTCAGGTGGCTTGACCTCGGCAAAAGGGAGGTCGCCCATCATCTCCAAGGTCAGAGCTTGCGCGCGCGCCTCTCTCTCGCGACGGAGCTTCTCTGCAGCATCTTGGTCGACTTCTCGGTCCAGATCGGCGGCATCGTCATCGGCAATGCGCACAGTAGCGAGCTGGGCCTTGGAAGGTTGGGGAGACTGGCTTGGTTCGCGCAACTCGGCAGGGTCGGGGTAGGGGTCGTCGAGGACTATGGTGTGTTTGATACGGATGTCGACCAGTGGGTGGCCGTCCTTGTCGGTGATGGCCGTGTTGACAGCCTCGAGGGCGTCGAAGCCCTCCACAACCTTGCCAAATATGGCGGCTTTACCGTCGAGGTAGTCGGTGTTGTCGCCCAGGGTCACGAGGAACTGGCTGGCGGCGAGGCGAACGTCCGGATCAGAGGGATGCGGCGCGGTGGCCATGGAGACGGTGCCTCGTTCGACATGCTTGAGCTTGGGGTGAAAGGTTGCCGGGAAGTTCTTCTTGGAGGGACCATCCAGAAGCCCCCATACAGACGAGCCACCATCGGATTCGGTCGAGCCGTGGCCGAGAGGATCGCCGGTCTGGAAGGAAAAGTTCTGCTGAATCGAGTGGACGGGCGCGAAGTTGTAATATTTAAGTTTGCAGAGTTTCAAGAAGCTAAGCGGAGGTAGAGCGGTCAGTAGAGGAGATTATAACGAGTTTCTTCATTTCTCTGTAGGGCGATGGTGGTATAGGATACGGGGTATGCGACAACATACTTCTGGCACTCTTGAGGTGCATAGTCGACCAGCAGATCAATCACGATATCACCTGCGCTGGTCTCGAGCAGGACCGACATGAAGTACAAAGACTGGTAGCGGATGGAGGTTGAATTGGCGGGGACGTGATGTGAATATATTGCAGAGTCATACACCGGTAGAGATGAGAACACGCGGTGTTCCAAATTCGATCGGTGGATGTGTAGGTAGTGTAGACAAAATCTGGTTCGTGCTGTTGAAGTGTATACTGCTGCAACCTGCCAAATGGTGTAGAAGAACGCCGAGGGTGCTGTATTAGGTTACACGAGGGACCTGTGTAGGTGCTGATTAGATACCTACATTGGCACCTACACTGATGAATAGGTGCATATGCATTTTCAGTCCTCACCTCGTGACTTACACCATTTTGGAAACATCGTTACATTCAAAAGTGCGTACTGAATTCGCCGCATCTGAGGTTTTATGTTCCCTTGTCCTTAAAAACAGCAAGTAGGCAGCTATTCCCATGACGCCGAATACCGCTCCGTATTAACAATTTCCGCCCCATTTACGCCTTATCTCCTTCGCATTACAGATAGAACAGCCGACAATAACAGATACCTACCTAGGTATCCAACAAGGACCTAGGCCCATCAAATCCCAACACCCAGAAAGACCACTTACTCTAAGACACTTGACCCTAACTTGTCCTTTTTATATGGTATGCAATCGCTCGAGACCCATTGGCAGACATTTCATATATATCCCTGCTTTTCTCTTCTTTTCGCTTTTTTGCCTTCCCTCCCTTGTCGCCCGTCTATTTCCATTTTGATTTGTTTATACCGTAGTAAGCGAAACCCGGTTGGACGATATTGAACCTCTCACTAATCCACGGTCGCAGAGCTTCGCCGCCGCCTCCCTCGCCGGAGCTCCTTCTCCGTCTCCAACAGCCGCGTCTGCACCCACGTGCGCATCGCCTTGTCTTGCCGCACCGCCTCGCAATTCAGGAGCTCGGTCAGTGCGCGCTTCATCCCCTCGTTGACGTCGAATAGTTTCTGCTCGTCGGCAGCTACCTCGCCGCCGCCGCCGCCGCCAAGCAGCTCGTCCCGTATTGGCTGAGTCGGTGACGTCATTCGTTGACCTGGCGATGGGGAGAGGCTATCCCTGCCGACGAGCGAGCGGGTGGGAGATACCGACGGCGACGTGACGGCCGTCGAAGCTAATGATAACAATGATGAAGTGGAAGATGAAGTGGAAGGTGATGTTGTGAATGCTCTCGTCATTGTCCTTGACGACGACGACGACGGGGGGGACAGCTGGTGCAGGCGCTGGCAGAGCTCTTGGTGCTGATCTTGTAATTGCAGGTATTCTCGCACGGCGAAGTCGAGATTGTGAGATGCTGCCGCCCACGCAGAATTATCCTCAAATTGTTGTTCCATTCCTACGTTCGCATATGTGCCAGATTTGCGCGACGATTGATGCGTAAAGTATAATAAGTTGTGGTAGGTGTCCTATGTTTGAAATGATTATGGTAAATTACAGGACGACGGGTGTCTGTTATGAATCCATTTGGCGGTGTGTCGAGAGGAATTGATATGCACAGAAGTGTTTAATCGCCGATGCTGTTGTTGGTCGCTGGCGGAATAAGCGTGCCTAATCTATGTGATGCTGCACCAGAGTTTCCACGTTTGCGAGAAACGACGTAATAAGGGAGACAATTTAGTAGAATATGAGTTCATATGAGTTCATCGAGCAAACTGCCCGGAGCTCTCCTCCAGGGGGGCAAGCTTGATAGCAAAGGGCTCGGCAAAGGATAGGTAACGAGTGGGGTTTCCTGAGAGGTGGGCGAGGTGGGTTAGGGATTTAGTCTACCGTTTCCAGAACGGACCGTTGGTTGAAATGGCCGATCTGGCGATCGCAATCGCGGGATTATTTCATACTATTTTGAGAATTGGAATATTGTGATATTATGGTTCTGATGATTACTGCGGCGATAACACATCTAGCAAGAGAAGATGGGGGTTGCAGGCAGCTTTAAGTGTGAGATCACGTAGTAAGTTTAAATACGACAGCCGAGAAGCAATCTTATGGATGGGTTTATTAAGGAGAAAGCAGAGTTAACTCTGTCCGGGCCCGCACTGCTACGCCGTCTTAGTGTAGATAGCTTTGTAGCATCTACGCTACCCAACACTAACAGCATCTGGCCACATATGAAATTCTCAGCTGGAAATCTCGCCTGCCATGTACTGTGCATCTACATTCACGTAGATGTACACTAGATAGCGCGTGCAGTACCGAACCTAACGAAGAACGGGTCGCGCAAGCCCATAGGTTCGTCGGGACCAAAGATAGATAATGGATAGACGAGCTGTTGCAGTGGGTGGCCAACCCGCAATGCAGGGCCTTCCAGCTCACCGCGGGCTGAGCTCTGCTGAACGGGTCACCCCCCAGCCAATATTGGGATGCTGTAAACCAGGTTGGTGGTCTGGCCGCAGGTTTGCGTCTGATAGCTAACGCCACGAATGACGATAAAAAACGACCGAGGAAGACGCGGGGTTCTGACTGGCGGTGGTGGGTGTGGGAAGGGAACGAGTCGTTTTATACTACCATCACACACACACGAACACACATGAACACACACTACCGAACACTAAAAGAGCCGCGCCCTTTCGGCTTGGCCGCCGATAAGTCGTGTGCACTACACTAGAAGAGCGACCAAGGGCGTGCCTCCGATGGTATCCATGTTATCCAGGAGAGGTTTAAGAGGGTTGAGAGGTAGATGCGGTCATGTCCCTCTCTGTTGTACAACAATACCGTACACCCACGCTTGTCTCGTCTTACAGAACTTATCTAGTGACGCCCTTTACACTAAAGTGACGCAAGGTCTGACATGATGGATGTGGAGATTGACGATTCAAATCGAACAAGACTTTCCCATTCTGCCCAGGGCGCAAAACAAAGGCACCGAGGGCGTCTTCGTAGTTTTGCCTAATGCAAGTAATTAATTCGTAACATCGGATCTGATCGGATCATATGATGCGGTGTAGATCAACAAACTCTACGTTCTTGCCGAGCTGTATGTGCTTGCACTTGTCTTTACAATGCCGAATGCGGCTTCAGCCGGCTGTTACCCCAACCTAGAGCAAGAAAAGTAACAGGTGAGAATAGGAATACTCCAACCCCACTGTCAAGGCATACGATTGCAGGCATTGTTGGTTCATTGAGAATATCTAGGTCTGGTTGTACTTATATTATGGTTTGATATAGAAAGCATGTGTGTTCATTTATCCTGCTGCCCCTTTTTCCTCCCTCTTTGCCGCGGTTGATGATCGTAGTAGCGTGGCCTCCTCTCACGACTACCCCGCTGCTCACATTGCGTGTACATGCGAATGTTTTAACAAATCATTGTCAAACCACTACTGTAGTCTGTCTATATTTATACTTGCTTACCTAACCTGCAATGGCTACTTTACCGTTCAACATCCTTATCTTTGGTGGCACAGGCAACATCGGTAAGCACATCACCGGTGCCATCCTGTCCGCGAAGGCCTCCCCCGGACAGAGTATATCCATCTTCACGTCAGCCGCCACGGCCTCGAGCCCAGACAAGGAAGCCCTGCTGTCCTCATGGCGGTCCCAGGGCTTGCGCGTTGTGACCGGCGACATCAACAACGCCGATGACGTGGCGCGTGCATACGAGGGCGTGGATGTGGTCGTGTCCGCCCTCGGACGCAACACACTGGCGGCCCAGACCGAGCTCCTCAGGCTGGCGGAAGAGAGCACGAGCGTCCAGTGGTTCTTCCCCAGCGAGTACGGCACAGACATCGAGTACGACGCCTCCAGCGAGGACGAGAAGCCCCACCAGAACAAGCTCAAGGTGCGCGACTTTGTGCGCAACCACATCCGCAGGGTGCAGGTCACGTATCTCGTTACCGGTCCCTACATCGACACGTACCTGAATCTCTTTCCGGGGCTCGAAGCGATTGGGGGTTATGATGTACGCGCGAAGAAAGCCGTCGTCATCAACAGTGGCCAGGATCCAGTTGGATTCACCAGTATGCCCGAGTGCGTATTTTCCATTTGCTTTGCGCCTTGCTATCTATATCTATCATCACTGCTGCCCCATCGCGCGATTAAAATAGGCTGACTCGAGGAAAATAGCGTCGGGAAGCTATTGGTAGCGGCACTGCGCAAGCCGCACGCGGCAAAAGGTAAGATATTGAAGGTCCAGTCCTTCGTGACCACTCCCGTCGAGATCTTGAAGGAGTTTGAGAAACAGACCGGAGAACAGTGGGCTATAGACTACACTCCGCTACAGAAAGTACGTGATTTGGAGAAAGAGTTGTGGGAGGCCAATAGCCCATGGGCGACGGGTCCGACGTTGCGACGCATCTGGGCCGAGGGACGCACTTTGTACGAGAAGACGGATAATGAGAAGCTGGGAGTTGCGCCTGAAGATTTGGAGACGCTGGGCGAAGTCGTTGGGAGAGCTATTCGTAAGGCGACAGGACAAGAGCAACCATAACTCCAAGAAAACTTGGAAGTGGCCAGCTTTCGTATCTCCTTTAATAGGTATTCTAGCCAACTAGGTACTTAGTTAGGTTAAAAGCCGTGTATATGCGCCTGAACTCTGAACATGGGGACTATTCATATTGATCTGTCTATTTTCAGAAATGATCACGCTCCTCACACCTGCATGGCCGCGATTCGATTTATAAAAAGAGAGGCATCTATTCGGCGTTAGCTGTCGAGTGTGCTTAATCATGTTACTTCTTCAAATAGAACCTTGAAGCAGTAAACCATGAGCACCAATGTATGTGAGACTTGGATCTTGAGTTTTTATTAGAAAATTTTAGATTTTAGCCTCTGAATTAACCATGGTTACCAATGAATGTTCAAGGTTTCAAGTTTGTTGACTTCAAAGTAAACATCTAATCAGGTTGAACGATCGTATAGGGAGATTTCCGTGCATTAGGTACCCCGCACCCCACCAGACTGAGTCGGAGCTTGAGGTACCTGCTCGGGCCTGATACCGTTCTCTAAACCCCGATGCCCCATAAAAATTTCTTATCTGAATTCTTTTTTTCCTTCTTTTCGCGATCCGGCAATCGTAGAGTACTAGTAGTCGTCGTCGCAGCACCAGTCTTCAACATCGCAGGATTTCCCTATTCCAACAATCTTTCCTCGAACGTCAATTCACTTTGACCTATTAGGCTGTGCACGGCCGTCTTTTCAACTAGTAAATGCGACAATGGCAGAAGTGGCCACTGCAACAATATCAACGTTGGGGGATACGACAAGCGGCAAGAAGCGACATCTAGATACCACCCATGCCGAGAAATCCCAGCGAAAACATAAACGGTCCAAGAGCAGTGCGCTCCCTGCTGCCGATCTAGCGACCGAGAACGCAGAGCCCGACTCGACCCCGAAACAGAAAAAGAAGAGCCACAAGTCAAGCAAGGCAAAGGACTCGCATACAGAACAAGATCCGGTACAGGGCAAGACCGGCGAGGACGGCGGGAACACGGAAGAAAAGCGACCGAAGAGAAAGAAGTCGGAAAGTAAAGCTGACCGGAAGGAGAAAAAGAAAAAGCCAAAGAAGAGCAGAGAATCACAGGGGCATGTCTTAGACGACGACGTCAGGAACGACGAGCACAGCAATGGCAATAATGACAACGATGATGACATCGCAGAACAGTCGGGGGTCGTGGTACTTGCGTCCTCACGTTCAAAGACACTACCTGGTCAGAGCAAGCCACCTAAGCATCAATACCCCTTCTACACCCAGACGGTTTCGCAATACCTCCCACTTCACCCGCTAGGCATCGGCGAGCCTACACAGGGATACGTGAATCAACATCTCGAACCCCTTCTCAACCGCTACGTACCCATCTTTGGCGGTGTTCTCCTCTCCTACCGCAATCCTCGCATCGGGGAAGCCCCAGGGAAAGGCTCTCTCACCCAAGACAGCGGACTGGAAGACATAGCCCTCCTCGAATCCGTCAATGAGTATGCCGTCAGCTTCGGTTGGCTTACCGTCGAGATAGACATATTTCGGCCATCCCGGGGCGCTTGGCTAGAAGGCTTAGTAAATATCCAGAGCGGAGGTCACGTTGGCGTCGTCTGCTGGGGCAAGTTCAATGCATCCATCGAATCCGAGCGGCTGCCACGGGACTGGACATGGGTAGACCAGCATGCCGGCAAAGAAAATGAAGTCGCCGAACCAGACACCTCATCACCGTCGGAGTCGGCCCAGGACGATACGGAAGCGGACCCTGCCGAGGTGCATTCCACCGGATACTGGGTCAATGGGCAAGGCTCTAAAGTCACAGCCGACGCGCCGATCTGCTTCCGTATCAAGAACTACGAAGTTGGTACCAGCGGTGATTATGGGTATCTGAGCATCGAGGGCACTATGCTCACGGAGGACGAGGAGGCGGAGAAGGCTCGCAAGGAAAGAGAGGTGCAAAAGCGTAAGCTGAGCCGCGGCGTTGCGCCTCACAGGAACAGGAGACCGCTGCTAGAGCTGGGGATGACCAAATTCGGCGACAAAGATGGGCGTGAACCCGAAAGCCAGCGCATTGAAACCTGATTGTCGATGGGTACGAGAAGCGAAACCGTTATTAGCTAAGCTTGCTGTGTCATGAGGTGTTCTATGATATCCGCCTCTTGTAATAGAAGCCCTCACGTCAGGCATTTTTCAAACCACCGAACAGCACGAGAAAGCGACTTGGAGCTTAAACATTGTGTATAATTTCACTAACGGACCTACAAGCCGAATATAATTCAGGACTCGGTCCGACCCAACTCCCGCAGCGAATACAATAATGATTACATTTATCGTTCTAATGTATCTACAAGTCTGCGGTATATGTTTATAATCACTTCTCTCAAATGTAGTTCTTGTCGTCTTTCCCCCTTTTTTCCTGCTTCATCACAACGTCAGGATCCGTCAAATCAACACCGAGCTCCATAGCCTCAGTGACCTCAGCCGCGGGGCCCGTGAACCATTTCCTCGCCCACAGGACCCAAGTACCCACCGCCCCAATCACGATGATGCCCACTGCCACCACAGTATAGTTAAGCGTCTGGCTCGTGACGGGGTTCGCCGTCGGGAGGACGAAAAAGACGGTGATGGCGAGAATCCACGAAACAGCGATGAAAGCCACGACTCGGCTGAAACCCCTCAGGTTAAACGGGCCCTTCATGGCCTTGAACTCTTCCTGCCAGATCAGCCCGAGTAGGATAGGGATGCCGTAGCTGATGTACAGGCCGATGGTGGCGATGCTCGTGGCCGCGGCATAGGCGACGTCGCTGCCGAGCGACGGCAGCGCGAGGATGAAGCTCAGCGTAGCCGCCAACCACACAGCCCGAATAGGACTCTTGAAGCGTGCGTCCACCTGGTGGAAGAAGGGGTGTATGCCGCCGTCGCGGGCAAAGGCGAACATCATGCGCGAGTTACTCGTCATGCTAAAGAGGCCGCAGTGCCACACGCAGACCATGATGAGCGTGAACAGCGCCAGGGCGCCGTCTTCGCCGAAGACGTCGATGAGGATCTGCAGGACCGGCTGCGAGTACGTGGAGTTGAGCGTCCCCGCGAAGTCCTGGATGCTGAAGAGGAAGGCGAGCAGGACGAGTAGCCCGAAGACGGCGCTGAAGCCTACAGAGGATACCACCCCGATGGGCGCTGACCAGGATGCTTTGCGTGTTTCTTCGGAGAGGTGCGCTGAGGCGTCGAAGCCGGTTAAGCTGTGGAGTGTCAATATGGCTCCTGATGTCGGAAAATGGGAAGGAGAAGGAGGAGAAAAGGGGGAGGGGCACGTACGTGAATTGTGCGAGCAGACTGCCGCATACGGCGAGGTATGCCGGCGACGCCCGTTCGCTCCAGCCCGGACCCCCATCCACGCCTGTGCCATCATTGATATACCCAAACACGAACGACGCAGGCTGGTGCTTCGGCGCCTTGGCAAGCACGGCCACAGCCAGCGCCGTGATGCCAGCAGAATGCAGAACAATAGAAACGTTATTCAGATACTTGAGCACGCGCACGCCAAAGGTATTAATCAGGCCGTGGGAGACCAGCACGGCGGCGTAGATCCCGATCGTCTTGGAGGGGGTCGGCCCATACTCTGGGTTTTTGACCGTCGCGGCCGTCGCGATGAGGCCGGCGAGCCCGAAGGATATCCCCGTCGTCACGGCGACCTGGCCCAGCAGGTTGAACCACCCCGTCATCCAGGCTGCGAAGGCAGACCATCGCCGGGGCGCCATCATCGCTGCCCAGAAGTAGGGTCCTCCGCTTGTTGGGATCGCTGATACTATCTCTGCCATGGCTAGGGCTACCGCGAGCGTGAAGAAGGCTACGACGATCCAGCCGATGCTCATGACTAGATGTGGAGAGAAGTTCTAGGTTAGATATACATGCGCTAGGTAAATAGAGTCAGAGCTAGGAAGAGAGAGAGGGACATGGCCTACCTGCTGGGCCGCCGGTATTCAACCCATAGTCGAACAGCGTCGTGAGACCTGTAATAACACTCTAAAGAAAGCTTGGAGTCAGTCTTGTATACATACTATAAGCACACACATCAATATTAACGGGGTGATGCTGCCCGTCACTTACAATGATGGAAAAGGATACTCCAAAGTTATGTGCCAAACCCTAGTTCGATAAAGGTTTTGTTAGTAATTCTGGCATATCGAGTTCCGGTATAGATAGTCTGAATGAATAAAACACGCCGAGTGAGTAATAGATGAATATATAAATGATTTATTTATCTTATTTACTTACCCAGTCTCGCTTCAACTCCTGCTCATAGCCGAACTGCGCCAAGCGATTCTCATCCTGGACCTCTACGGTGTTGGACGCTTGTCGCTCAATCTCGAGGGAGTCGGCCATGGTTTTGGGTTTTCTCGCTCACATATAGTAAGTATATCCTCGGTACATGTGTGAGGCGTATGGTTCGAATGATGTAAGTGGTGAAGATGATGCAGGTTCACGTTACCTAGGTAGGTATGTTATGCATGGCGCCGTAGCATGGCTGGTCAGCCTATCGTTCTTATATGTATACCTACTTTATCTAAGCTATTGCCATATGTACACCACACAATCTACCTGGGCGGCACTGCATGGGCATCCTCTTGGCAGAGGGCAATCCCAAGCAGGGGATAGCTAGTCGAGTTATCTTGTCAGGTCTCTCAAGACTCCTCATATGGTTGGGTTAACTGATAACCACCCCCGGTCGCGCCCGCTACTATCCAGGTATTAGCGGGGGATAAGCGCATCTCTACCCAGTTACACCCCAGTGTATTGGGGAATTCCAATGTTACCTTATCTCCTTACGTTTTAGACCTGGTTTGTTAGCTTCTGCCCGTAGATACGGTATGTAGTGTAGATTGCAACAGGGAGTGCTTAAATTAATATATCTATATCTCTCTAGCTTGGTTTGGAAACATGGCGACACCCCTTGTTGTTTACGGTCCACAGGTTTGATACGCGATTTATGGCCTTCACAGAGAGATGTAATTCGTATTATAAACCACATGCTACCTTGACTACCTTGAAGTGTCTACCTACTATATTGTATGTACAACTCTATCTCGAGCTTCTGGGCACGGAACCACTACCTGCCTCTATCTAGTATGGGGCTTATTAGATCTCACCTAGGTATATACAGAACTGCCTGCCTGTCACCAACGTCATTATTGGTATCAGCCGACGACATCGGCAGGCTCGTGGGTATAACTGCACCTGGGCGGCATTACTTGCGCAGATTCAAACATCTCTCTTTTCATAGGGCAATCAAGTCGTGAAGCAGAGCCTCAGTCCCCGCTAACCGAAATGTCCTCTCAACGGGCCGATTTCGACTCCAAGCTGACTGACTCACAGATATACTAGTAGCATATCGGGTGTGAAGCTCCAGTCTTGTGTCCTGTCCTGAGATAGTGCATGGCATTGTTTAGAACTGGATTGTCAATGATTTGATCTGTGACGAGGTCTGAGATTCTGAAAGGAACAATAAGAAGAGTAATAAGCCTTTTGATTCGAAATTTTACATACACATCTACGATAAATGTCTTGTCTCAGGGCATGAATACCAGTAGTGCGTATTCTTAGTATAACATGGGTTCGAAAGCGTTCCTAGAACTCGTTACAACGAGAAGAAACTCACTCCGATTTGGCAATAGCTGGTACTGACTGAAGCCGCTTCTAGCCGAACTACAGCATCTCCCTCACACTAAGATTATAGCTAATGGGAGGTAGGTAGCTAGCCTATTGTTAGTAGGAGTAGTCTGATGGGAGGTAAAGGTAGCTGGCGAGGCGGTGAGGGAAAAACCATGGACTCCCCCAGGTGGTGTCGGTAGTGTAGGTGGTGTAGGTTGGTGGAGAAGAGTCCATGGTTTTTCCCTCAGCGCCTCGGCTGGGGCGCCACCATATTCCACGCAGAAAGTGAGGGACCCAATTCTCGAAC
This sequence comes from Xylaria arbuscula, assembly GCA_022385695.1. Lineage (NCBI taxonomy): Eukaryota > Fungi > Ascomycota > Sordariomycetes > Xylariales > Xylariaceae > Xylaria > Xylaria arbuscula. The sequence continues at coordinate 70,209 of MU279374.1, forward strand.
ATCAGCTTTGAGGGTAAGACCACGCTAAAGTCTTGATTCAACGGATATACGATGAGAAACTACGCTGATAGATAATAACTTCACTAGGAGACAATACGGACTGCGAATACCCTATATATGACTGAACTAAGATTCTACCACAAAGGCGCATTCATCCTTTGTTGTCTGTACCGGCTCGTCGATGACTTGGACGAACAAAACACCAAGTCGGTATCCCGAGCCTTGAATATAAATAACGTGAGTGATAACTGTGAAGTCTTTTCATATTTATGTATGCGAGGCATGCAGATTTTATTTTTACTGTCGGAGTTGTACAGTGGTTTCGTTTGAGATAGACTCGAGTAAAGCTAGCTGTCCTTGCCACAGGCATAGACTCATTAACACCTGGAGATCGACTTCGGGATATTACGAAAAAAAGACTTGAATGAAGAAACAAGAAAAATAGCAGCCTGGATAATACACGCTCAGATAGTAAGCTCTAATACAGTGGGGTGGATTGAAATAGCAATTACGTACGTACCCTAGGTAATTCTCGAGTTGCTCATGCGGCCTGCGAAAATCGCCTGTTACAATAGCTTGGGCAAACGAGTCTTACCTGTTCACTGATTCTTCCAGTTCGTAGAACTGAGAGTCTAGAATTTTGTACATTTGATATTGAGTCCTCATGACAAGAACATTGGTATATAAAAAATCCCTTGTGTGATGCCAAATGATGTCAGACACCCCAAAAGAAATCAAAAGCGATAAGAAGCTAGATTTGAATGAGCTACCTATTTATCTAGCTTCCAGGTATTAGCTATACTAGCTATACTAGCTATACTAGTTATACTAGTAACCAGGTGTCAGGTAACTAGCTGACACGTTCCATGAGGCTGACTCGTAGCTACGCAACCGAAGCTTTATATCATCCTTATCTAAGCAGGCAACCTCGCCCAATGCTCTGTGATAACTATTATTGATACTGAAATCGTCCTCCAAAATTAGACCTAGAGCTGGTAGAAGAGCGAATATTTCAATGTATTTACTCAGTTTGTTTAAAAGAATTTTACAGGGAAGCAGAAGGAGGCGATACGGTGACATAACCTCGTATAGATCTGAGACACATTCGTACTGTTGCAGGTGATTGTTACATGGGCAGGTTTCGTCAGAAAAGAGAGCCTGGCGCCGAAATCTCGAAATGTGCAATATCCGGCTATCAGCTAGTATTGTGCAGAGGGTTGGCAATATACATGAGCCGTGGAATTCTATAGTTCACAGGCGTTAGGCATACTGCGGCATGGGATGTGTAGGGAATAAGTATATAATCTCTGTTGAGTTGTTATGTCCTGGCGCACACATCTGACGATGCCAAAAACAATTCTTGAATATAATTCATAAGCTTGTATTGGAAAATCATTGTGTCCTTCACTGGGCGAGTTCACCACTTGATAGCTAAGAAGTCGAGCTCGGAAATGATATGACCGATTGACCAAGTACCATGGGATGTTAACTGGTAACCGTAGCTGCTGTCGACTGGGGTCCCTAATCTAGGTAAGGATTGACCGATAAGCTGCCTCATGTTAGATTTTGATATTCGCAATATACGCTTATATATATCAACCGTCAACTGTCTGTAGTAGCTATACAATTATAGCCAAACTAACTACGTTTGTTAGGTATGAGTTCGCTTGTATGTAGATGCAACGTGTATTTTTTACCCCGATATGTTCCTGAGACAATATCTCCTATGGTATGAGGTCGGGTTCATCCAGTGAGCAGGATTTCATCAAAATCAAAGCTCAAAGTGCTCACACATCGTTGGTAAAATGCTTATGAGGTAAGTAAGGAGGGGCAGATATGCTGAGTCGTTTGCCCAACTCCACTGCATGTCATAATAGCGCCCGCGGGCCCGTTACAGGGCCGGCTACTGCTACAGAGCGAGAGAGAGCATGACTAAGACACATACCCCACCTTACACACTTGCTGTCATCAACAGACCGGCTCACAACTCATTAACCATAAGCAATCGTTTACTGTACAATAGTCGGCCATATAAGCTTTCAGGGCCTGTCAGGTTGTGAGGAACCCGAATTGCCGAGCGACACGTCGATTCCTCAAAACCCGATCGAATACCCGGCGAGCTGAGGGTATAGGTTTTCAGTCTCTACCATCAAGTTCGGCTTTGTTGAAAATATTAGCTTTGAGTTGTAACAACAAACATCGCCCAACTACTACTGGCCGTGTATTTGAGTATTATGTGAATTTATAGGTAGGCCTAAGTACCTGTAGTTCTACACACGAAGGTACCTACCTACCTCTACCTACCTCTACCTGCTTACGTTAGCATATCTATTGTCTACCTACCTCTTCCTACAGTACTAGTATTGCCTTTGCCTTCAACCTTCTTATACCCACTCCTCTCTGCTTTGCGCCAGCAGTGTGCACAGCTCACTCGCCAAGCCAATCTACGCCCCTCTTTCTGAACATTATCAACGGTTCATCGTCTCCGATCGTATGGCCAGTATCATCTCTTCGCGACCGATGACGCCCGAAGCCGACGGAAGAAGTGGTGGAAGGGGGGCCGGGATGGACGGACCGTGGCGAAAAGACACTCCCGACCTCCCGTCCTTCTACTCGCCACGGTCGCAGCCGGTGCGAGATTTGTCCCCCCTGCCTGACCGGCAAGGAGTGCGACCCGAGTTCACACTCTCATTCGTGGCACCGTCTACTGCCCAGAGTCTCGGAGTGCCCAGTGCCGCCGCCGATGGCCTCCCTCCTCCTTCCCTCCTGTCACCAGCCTTCACACCTCCGGCCACACCGGGAACCACGACCCCGCGCAGCGAGAAGCCCCGCAGCGTGCCCGTCGACTCGACCATCCCCTCGGGCGGCGCTGGCACCAAGAAACCCCGCCTCCTCGAGACACTCCCCGAAGTCAACTGCGTCGTGCGCGCGCGCATACCGACCACGGGCGGCACCGAGATGTTCTTGCATCTCTACACAAACAACGTCGACCAGAAGGAGCACCTGGCCATCGTGTTCGGGTCGCATATCAGAAGCACCTCGCTCGACGCGCCGAGGGAGGGCGAGACGGAGATGGATCGGATGGTGCGGGGCGCCTATACCGGACGTCTATTCCCGGGCAGGACCCAGAGCGGCATGACGGGCCCCGCGACCCCGGATGACCCCAGCGAGGCATCGGAGCAGGACGACCCGCCTCTCGTGCGCATACATTCGGAATGCTATACAGGCGAGACGGCGTGGTCGGCCCGGTGCGACTGTGGAGAGCAGCTGGACGAGGGGGCCCGGCTGATGTCGCTCCCGAGCCAGAAGAGCGGGGGCATCATCATCTACCTGCGCCAGGAAGGCCGCGGCATCGGGCTCGGCGAGAAGCTCAAGGCCTACAACCTCCAGGATCTGGGGTCTGACACGGTCGAGGCCAACTTACTGCTGCGACACCCGGCGGACGCCCGGAGCTATGGTCTGGCTACGGCCATGCTCCTCGACCTCGGTCAGAAGGACGTGAGATTGTTGACGAACAACCCCGACAAGATCCGGGCTGTCGAGGGGCCGAACCGCGAGGTCAGGGTTACGGAGCGCGTGGCCATGGTGCCGTTGAGCTGGAAAGGGAAAGGGGGTTTCCGAAGTCGTGAAGTCGAGGGATACTTGAAGACTAAGGTGAGTCTCATTGCTACGATCTTCCCTTACATTTCCCTCCTCCTTCCCGTCCTAGTTTCTACCGTATCCCTTTCTCCGGTTCACTCTCATAGAGACACAACAATCACTGCACTCGAAAAGCTAACATGACTACTCGTTTTCAGATAGAAAAGATGGGTCATATGTTGGACATGGGAGGTCTCCCTTAAAAAACAAAAAGTAAACTATGCATGTAGATATCTATAACTATATACCATATGTGCGTCTTAGACATGGACGTATACACATACTTTCACTCGTTTTTCTATGCGGCAACGAGTGCGGCATAAAATGGCGTTACTGACATCGGGCGGGCGGACAATTGAAATTTCGAATTCGAAGAAGAAGCATGTCAAAGACACATAGTGTGGCAATACACCTGTTTTGTTAGTATAGACCTTTGGTCAATCTATATAAGCGATATCACTGGTCAATCAATCTGTATTAACCCCTATCTGTGTAGGTACTTACTGTGATCCCTTTTATAATGCTAGATACTACATCACGATGCAGGAACTCCGATCCGTAGTGTTTTTTATTATTAGAAGAATTTAATGATGTATGCTCTCGCGTGTAGGTGATTCTCTTTCTGCGTAGCAATTTGAAGATGTGCGTAATCATGCAAATGAACTTGAAAGAATGCACCTCGATGTATTAATACTGGTCAAAGCACCAGCAGTACTATTTAATTTCTCTATGCATGCAGAACGATCAATTAATAAGGAGTCTGGGGGAAAAGTAAGATATTGTAGACGAGTCTCACGAGAAGGTGAATCACGAGCTCACCCTCAGCTGATATACTACCTACAGTAGGTATGACAAAGAGGATCTGTAAAGTGCATACCGTATCTGCTGAAAAGTGCCAGGGTACAGTATGTATACTGTATTTTAGTCTGCTGCTTGCATGAGCCTAAATACACCTGCAGCTGATACCTACATCATTGGTACTGGTGATGTAGGTAGTATAAATGGTCCTAACCTTCCACCTTCCCCTACATGTAAGTCAACAATAATTCCGATTGTTGTTGTTGCAGCATCACCAAGTCATGGCGACCACGGTGCTGCGGCAGTTCACGCAGGACGTCTCCCCGTTCCTCATCCTGCTCGTCGCTATTAGCACGCTGGGCTCATTACAGTTTGGCTTCCATCTTGTAAGTCCTCCCATCTTGCTCCCCACAGCCCAACAAACAATCAATCGGGAATAATACAGTTGGCTGACATTCGTATTATCCAGGCCGAGCTCAACGCACCACAAGATGTCATCTCCTGCCATGTCCAGAGTTTGTCTATGTTGTCGCGGCTTTCCGCTGCCCTCTCGTCGTCGTCGTCGTCGTCGTCGTCATCATCATCGCATTCGAAACACGCCTCCCCCACCGCAACCCTGCGCAACTGCATCCCCATGAATGATGTCCAGTTCGCCGTCGTTTCGAGCCTGTTCACCCTCGGTGGCCTGGTCGGAGCCCTCGCCGGCGGCCCCATATCTTCAGCGCGAGGACGGTTGTTCGCCATGCGTCTGACCGGACTGCTCTTCATCGTCGGGTCGATCCTCATGACCCTGGGAGGCTCCATCGCCGTTTTGTCCATCGGAAGAATCTTATCGGGCACTGGTGCTGGTGCGGCCACCGTCATCGTCCCCATCTACATCAGCGAGGTTGCGCCCCCTCGCGAAAGAGGCACGTTCGGAGCCATGACCCAGGTCAGCATCAACGTCGGCATCCTGGGAACCCAAACGCTGGGCTATTTTCTCAGCTCCGAGTCTACCTGGAGATGGATCTTCGTCGTCGGAATCATCATCGCCGCTCTGCAGATTCTCGGTCTCTTGATTGTCCCTGAGAGCCCTACGTGGCTGGCCACTCACAAGAACGTCTCCCTGGCTAAGCGTACGCTGCGACGAATCCGCGGCCAACACTACGACATCGAGGAAGAGACCGCCTTTTGGGATTCGAGCGCCACGTCGCCTGAAACGGACTCGCTTCTCAGTGATTCGTCTACTGCGCCGGCCGATCCTAGCCTCAGAAGAGTCTCGGTCTCGTCTCAGCCGAGTGGGAAGTCGGATACGCACCTGGGCTTCTTTCAAGTCGTCAAAGACGTGCAGTATCGCCCGGCCCTGGTGGCCGCTATCGGCGTCATGTCTACTCAGCAATTGTGCGGCATCAACTCCATCATCATGTATTCCGTGTCACTGTTGAAGGATCTCTCGCCCATCAATTCAGGCGTGTTGACGATTATCGTCTCCGCCATCAACCTTGTCACCACCATTGCATGCTCTCCACTACCAGACAGGCTGGGGAGAAAGACCTGCCTGCTACTGTCCATTTTCGGCCAAGCAGCAAGCGCACTCGCACTGGCCTTGTCCATAGTTCTGGGGGCTAAGATCCTCTCTGCCTTTGCCGTTCTGCTCTTCGTGGCTTTCTTCGCTGTCGGCTTGGGATCCGTCCCCTTTATCCTCGCATCAGAGATGGTAGATGCCCAGGCCGTAGGCGTTGTCCAGTCCTGTTGTCTAGCAGCTAGCTACATCACTACGTTCCTGGTGGCTCAGTTCTTCCCGATCATTAATCTCGCCCTGAACGAGCGTTTTGGTGGCGCTGGTTGGGTCTACTTTATCTTCGCGGGCTTGGGCGTGCTCTGCGGCTTGTTTGTGATATGGCGCGTGCCGGAGACCAAGGGGAAGAAGGATATGGATGAGGTTTGGGGTCGGACGCGGCGCATAGACTAGGTAGGAATACTGGACAAACCTCGATGATAGGTATGCAGAAACAGTGCTTTTAATTCATGAGCCCGACGGTTTCCGCCCGGTGCGTAACCGCTGGTTTTTAATCATGTGGTCTAATTGCATGATCCCGGCCCTGACGCCGTCGATGACATGAAGGGTCGAGTAAGCAAACTCCTCCCCGTGCTCGTCGCTAGCAGCCTCTCGAATCGTGTCCTCGAGGCCCGCCATCCCCGCACACCCCATGACGACGACATTAACATCGCCCTTGTCTAGCAAGCGCCTCGTGGCCTTCTTCATCTTCTCCCTGACGACGGCCGGGTCGACGCCGTGGTGGAAGTCGCCGGCATTCAACCCCGTAGACTCGACGCCCGCGAACTTGGCGTTCCTGCCCTCCACATTCTCTTGCCCTATAAAGGTCTTGACGCCGTCAGATAAATGGTCTTCCCAGAAATTGCCCGTGGTGACGATGCCCCATTTCTGACCCGGGCTGAGCAGAGAGATGGCGGCGAGGACGCTGGCTTCGAAGATGCCCGTGACTGCTACACCTGTCCCGGTGGATGCTTGCAGCTTGGCCACTAAAGTGTGCACGCTGAAGCAGGCTACGACGATCCCGTGGTATGGAAGGCTTGTGGATATGTTGAGGTCGGACAGCACGGCGTCTGTGCTCGCCTCGATGTCGTGCCCATCGTTGATGCTGCTTGGACTGGCTGGGGGGGCTGTGTATGTGTATACTTCTGTGGACTGTGGCCACCACAAAACGTCAGTAGTAAGTAAGTATGTTAGCCATGGGTGGGCTGGACACTTGCGTACATGTGGGAGGTCGACTGGAAGGATTTTAGGTCAGTACTGGTTTTCTTCTTTGGCAGGTAAGTAGGTACCTAGGCAGGAATGATATCGCCTTCGGAGTTGTTCCCAATATTAGGCGATGATGTAAAAGTTGACAGGATTGATCCAGTCATGGACGGTATTAACTCATGAATGGATAACTGAACAGAAAGGGATTATAAAACGGGAAGCTGAACTCCTTCTTTTCTGATTTGACTTACTATCGTTCACGACTGTTTTCATCCCATCCGTCATGGAGGAGGACGAGTTGGGGTTCAGGAGCAGGATCTTAGTGCCCTGTCCTCTCACGAGTGTGGTGGACATTTTCGTAAGCTGCGTCATGCTCTGAATGTAGGTATCTATTTTCGAAAAGGGATGTATCTCGAGAATACTAGAGAGAACGCGAAAAATTCATGTGCGGCTATTGAATCATAGAGTTGTACTGTTACCGTAGTCATATATTCGTAAGGTACCGTTCAATAGGTAGGAGGTAGTACCTAGCTCTATAAGTACTTAAGGCCGTGGCGCTCAACTCGCTACCTAGTCATTTCTTGGTTTGGTGGGGTTGAGGTCCCCAATGCGGGGTACTAAAGAACACTAAATGGAGTACAGCTTAATCACAGTACGGCACTGTATGGCTGCTACGTTAGCACAAATGATTTGGGACAATAGGTACATAAGTAGTAGGAAGCATAGCCACAATTTACCTAGGTAATAGCCACACCGCCAACAGGAGGCTCGGGAGGTACCTAACCTACCAGTGGACTTTGTCTAATAGGTCTGACGACAGCTGCCTCCTCGTCACCTATTCCAGCCCCCGTCTCCCATTTGGTGCCGTCGCAACACCTGCACTGATTACAAGCTTCGCATCTCGATTCGGTCCAGCCCTCTCCGTTCCATATCTCCCCGACAAAGCCCTTGGCGACTCAAGACTCGGCCCGTTCAATCCTCTCGGGCGAGCCGTGGTAATCTTCGTGCTCTGACAACACGCCCGAGAGAGAAGCCAAGCAACCATGACAGCTCCTATCGGTTGGTAGTGACCTCTCCGCTGCCTGCACCTGTACCCTTCTGTGCGCACGTCTTTACTTACATACTCTCGCCATCGCCCCAGTTCTCGATGGAGGCACCGGCTTTCTAAAGGTCGGATACGCCGGCCAGAACTTCCCCGAGCACCAATTTCCCTCCATCGTCGGCCGCCCGATCCTGCGAACCGAGGAGCGAGGCACCGACAATGATATCGTCATCAAGGACATCATGTGCGGCGACGAGGCCGCCGCCGCCCGCACCATGCTCCAGATCACCTACCCTATGGAGAACGGCATCGTCAAGCGATGGGACGACATGCAGCATCTGTGGGACTTCACCTTCTTCGAGAAGATGCAGATCGACCCCCGCGGCCGCAAGATCCTGCTTACCGAACCCCCCATGAACCCCCTGAAGAACCGCGAGCAGATGTGCGAGGTCATGTTCGAGCGGTACGAGTTTGGGGGCGTCTATGTCGCCATTCAGGCCGTGCTTGCCCTGTATGCGCAAGGTGTGTAGTCATCCACTACCTTATCGTCTATAGCTACTGACGACACGGGGTTGCCTCTCTCTAGGTCTGAGTTCTGGTGTAGTAGTCGATTCTGGTGACGGTGTCACCCATATCGTCCCCGTCTACGAGTCCGTCGTCCTCAACCACCTGACTCGGAGGTTAGACGTGGCCGGCCGTGACGTCACGCGCAACCTCATCGCGCTTCTTCTACGGAGAGGTTATGCCCTCAACCGAACCGCCGACTTTGAGACGGTCCGTCAAATCAAGGAAAAGCTCTGTTACGTGTCGTACGATCTGGAATTGGACAAGCGCCTGAGCGAGGACACCACGGTGCTGGTGGAGAGCTACACGCTCCCCGACGGCCGTGTGATCCGAGTAGGAAGCGAGCGGTTCGAGGCTCCCGAGTGCCTCTTCCAGCCTCACCTCGTAGACTGTGAACAGCCGGGCATCGCCGAGTTCCTCTTCAACACAATCCAGTCGGCCGACGTCGACGTCCGCGCCTCTCTGTTCAAGGCGATAGTGCTCTCGGGTGGCAGTAGCATGTACCCAGGTCTACCATCGAGGCTGGAGAAAGAGCTGAAACAGCTGTGGCTCACGCGGGTCCTCGGCGGCGACGCGGAACGGCTGAACAAGTTCAAGGTCCGGATAGAAGACCCGCCGCGTCGGAGACACATGGTGTTCCTGGGCGGTGCCGTGCTGGCCAACATCATGGCCGACAACGAGAACATGTGGATAACCAAGGAAGAATGGGCAGAACAGGGGCCGAGAATCCTAGAAAAACTAGGACCACGTTAGAACGGGGGAAGGGAAGAGAGCGAGCGAGTAAGAGAGGGGTGTTCTGGTGTTTTGAGCCCTTGTATGCCTCATTACTATCTGAAAATTACAATCAATCAATCAATTAACCAATCAATGGAAAAAGATCCTCCTTCAACCGAGATCCCAAGCCTCATTCAATGTCTTGTTCTTGTTTCTTCTGACTGTACCAGTCTGTCTACTTCGTGTCACGAGTGTCACGAGTGCAAGAATTTATAGTGAGAAGCTGGACGGGGAATTTTGGAGATTTCTCGCGTTCTAAAACTTTATACACAGGATTCCAGCCCTCTACCTTTCATTATCTTAGCTACCCACTTGCCTGGTATATCGGAGTAGATCTTGAATACGTTTGATTAGGTATAATAGCCAAGGTCAATTTAAGTGGAAGCCTGAGGTAGGGAGGTAAGTAAGCTGAGGGATTGAGGGATTGTGGGAATGTCATGTAAGCAGACAGCTTAAGTGGTGCTCAGGGGAGGGGCATGTACACAGTAGACCTCATCCACTGAGACTGAGTAGGTAGTGTGCCCAAGTTATAGTGGGGTATGATAGACCCACTAGATTGCCCCATTAGGTACTGAAATACACGTCTATGCCTGTCTTGGCTAAGTTGGAGTCTTAGTATCGCCAACAACCTGAGACTTGAAGATGAAGCCCAGACTTGTCTTCGCCAATGAGGATGAAACAAGTAATAAAACCTCGTGATAAAACATAACTACCTAAACATCTCAGCTACCGCTGCTCCAGGCCTTATTATTCCAGTTGTTTTTGTTTTTTAAAAGTACCGTGATGATTGTATCCCACCTACCTGCATGTATGTCTATATGTATTACTTACCCACGGCCCTATTTTAGCAGGTTTAGGTAATCTTCAATCACTGCCATTCGTTACCTACGGGGTTTATTTACTTTTTACCTGCATTCCATATCAGTCATCACCGATGACGAGCATTGCATTGCGGCTTTGCCCCTTTGCCCTTCGCCCCTTGCCCTTCACCAACGGCGGCAAATCACTACTGTACCTAGGTATGAGGAGGTAGCCGACTAGCCGGGTTATTTACTTACACTACCTACACTACCTCTTTGAGGTAATACCGTTCGTTAGGCTTAGGCTGGTGGGATCCAGTTCAGTCAGGCCAGGTCAAGTCAGCCACCGAGTCGAGCCATGAGTCTCACAAACCCACCCTCGGCAGCATCGGGGCCCGCCTCGGCATCCGGAAGATCTCAGACGTTAAAAAGGAGTGTGCAGGCCGCTTTCGATGGTGAGATTTTCTACTATTTTTTTCATATGTCTCTCTCTTTTGTGTAGCGCGTGTGTGTCTGTGTGTGTATTGTTGTTGGACAAGAGAAAGGAGCAGCATTCTTTATTCGCTATCCTCGCTGTCGAGATAGAGGATAGAGGACATCCACCTCCTTCGTGCGCTCTCATACCTACCCTACAGACGGACAACCGGGCTCATGCACTTCTATGTATATCGATTGCCTCTGTATTGATCGCCGATGTCATGGTTCCGCGGCGCCCCTGCTCCGATGGGGATGGGAGCGGGAGCGGGAACGGGAACGGGAATGAGAGGACGTTCGGTCGCATCAAGTGGCGCCCATAGTGAGTCTTCTCGGTTGATGCTGCTCATCGAGTGCTGGGTTATCCGTTGCAGTCTCCTCGTCACACGTCTTCCTTCCTTCATCTCTCTTACCACCCTACTTCATCAACTAGCAGACTCCAGACTCCAGACTCCAGACTCCAGATTCCTTTCTTTTCTTCTCTTTTCATTAACATGACACCAAGTTTTTTGCGTACAATATACTAAATGCCACCACATCTAGATCCCAGCGACCGTGGCACCAAGGTGGGCTACCAGTCCAAGGTCAAGGTCATGGACAAGTACCGCGTCGTGGGCTTTATTAGCAGCGGCACCTACGGGCGCGTGTACAAGGCCTTAGGCCGCCAGGGCCAGCCGGGCGACTTCGCCATCAAGAAGTTCAAGCCCGACAAGGAAGGCGAGCAGATCCAGTACACGGGCATCTCGCAGTCGGCCATCCGCGAGATGGCCCTGTGCTCGGAGCTGCGCCACGACAACGTCATCCGCCTGATCGAGATCATCCTCGAGGACAAGTGCATCTTCATGGTCTTCGAGTTCGCCGAGCACGACCTGCTGCAGATCATCCACCACCACACCCAGCAGCCCCGCCACAGCATCCCCCCTTCCACCGTCAAGAGCATCATGTTCCAGCTGCTCAACGGCTGCCAGTACCTGCACTCCAACTGGGTCCTGCACCGCGACCTCAAGCCCGCCAACATCATGGTCACCTCGGCCGGCCACGTCAAGATCGGCGACCTCGGGCTCGCCCGCCTGTTCCACAAGCCGCTGCACTCCCTCTTCAGCGGCGATAAGGTCGTCGTGACCATCTGGTACCGCGCCCCCGAGCTGCTGCTGGGGAGCCGCCACTACACGCCCGCCATCGACCTGTGGGCCGTCGGCTGCATCTTCGCCGAGCTCCTGTCCTTGCGGCCGATATTCAAGGGGGAAGAAGCCAAGATGGACAAGAAGACGGTGCCGTTCCAGCGCAACCAGATGCAAAAGATCGTCGAGATCATGGGCCTGCCGACCAAGGACCGCTGGCCCCTCCTGCCCAACATGCCCGAGTATAGCAATCTGTCCACCCTGACACCACCCATGGCCCACCCCAACCATCACCACCACTCTCACCATCCACATCATAAATCCTCGGCTGCTTCCACGAGCCATCTGGAAAAATGGTACTACAGCACCATCAACGCACACGCCTCGACCTCGTCCCCGGCATCCAACGGCAGCCTCACCTCCCTCGGGACGGAAGGGTACAGACTCCTCGCAGGCCTCCTCGAATACGACCCCGAAAAGCGCCTAACCGCCGCCCAGGCGCTCCATCATCCCTTCTTCGGCGGCGCCGGCTCTTCCGCCTCCACTGCTATGAGTTTGGGGAATACCTCCGGCGGAGGCACGGGGGAGCGCATCAGCAATAACTGTTTCGAGGGCCTTAAGACGGCGTACCCCACCCGGCGCGTCAGCCAGGACGATAACGATATCCGCACCGGCAGCCTTCCTGGCACCAAGCGATCGGGGTTGCCGGATGATAGTCTCGTGGGGATTTCTCGTGTGAAGAGGGTGAAGGAGGGGTGAAGAGACGTGGTATTTTCCATGAAAGTCGAACGAAGTGACTATTCGAAAATTTTTTATTGAACCGAACGGGCAGTTTGTTATCAGTAACCGCTCAGGACGAATGGGAAGGAAATCAATACAATCCAGCTACCTAATTGAGGTTACCCCTCAGGGAGTTCAAACGGTACGCAGAAGGTTGGACAGGGCCGGCTATACGGAAAGCTCGCAGATCGGTTGATGGACTTTTGATGATGATAAAGTCATACATACATACGTTTTATGCATAGCCAGGCGTTCGGGTGGTCTTGGGCATGGTATATCCAATAGCTTATACAATCAGACAAGTTAGATATACAGAGGGACAGGCAGTCACGGGAATGCAAATATGAATTAATGAATAGAATAAAGTAGTGATAACATGTGTTCATGACGAAGAGTCGATATGTCATTCTTTACTACTGCTTGTCTTCCCTTGTTCATATCTTTCCTTTTTATATTTTCTTCTGCTGGGTATCGTATGTTGTTGCCAGTATTTTGTGAACCACATCTGTTAGATAAGTATTTAAAATGAATACCTACCTAGGTAGTTTAAACCTTGAACATTCGTTTGTTAGATTTATCTGTTTATTTATGTAGGTACTGGGTTTTTTCTGCGCGCTGTATTCTCTGTCTGTTTACTCTATCTGCCTACTCTGTATCTTTATAGCTTAGGCACTACGCATCTTTGACTCCAAACAAAAAAGAAGAAACAAATCTGTGTTGAGTAGATAAATAAATAACCTGGAACATACACTGTTTCGAAGGGTTGGTATGGTCAGGCGTGAACAATGACAGCGATAGAACACTTGAATAATATTTGGGCTGGATATCCGGTTTTATTTATACGAATATTTCTGTGAATCTTCATGTGTGAATGTAGATGTGTGTATAAATCAACGAAAGACTTGCTTGTAAAATATATTCGGTTTTACATCGATGTATATATGTATGATTACGTATTTACAGTTCACGCACACATACCTATATACATACACAATGTAAACTATCAAGGTATAATACTACTACTATATGTATATCCTATTGTATTATCCATTGGGGTAACTCAGATTGTCCGAGGACGAGAAAGACAGGGAAAGAAAAGCCGTTCGTTCATTCGTACCCATATCTATCTATCTGTACTTGGAAGACGCTGTTGATTGTCGCATACACGTCGTGTCGTGTATCATTTGTGTCAAGCAAAGCAAAGTGATTTCTGCAGCAAAAAAAGACGGCAAAGAAGGCATCGGAGAAAAATACAATCATCATAAATTAATTAATTAAGTTAGTAAGTATGTAACGTAATAAGTGCTGACTGCTACTGCGCTCGCTAAACAGGAGCATAGATAGGTAAGTAGGGTAGTGTAGATAATATCCCGTGTTCCCGCGTCATACTCATTTCCGCACTTGTAAGGGGAGGGTCCCGCCAATCATTCATCCATTATTATGCGTTATAAAGCCAGCGCGTGGTGCGGAAACCGCGTGAGGGGGGGATAAAAAAGCAGCGAAATAGTATGAATATCTCTTTTCGTACTTGGTTCGGTCAAATCTCATCCCCCTTGGTTGGATTTCAATCACTCGTCATCTTCTTCTACTCTGCCCTCTAGACGAAAAGTGATTCGAGAAAGTGTCGTGACAGATAGACAGATACATGTGCGGGCCTAGCTACATAGTCCATTTGCAATCTCGTACCATGGATGGACGGCGTTTGTGGAGGTGGCAGGGTTTGGCTCGACAAACCCGAACCACGCCGATTATAGTCTACGGAAGACGAGAAGGGGGGAATTGATGATTCGAAAGAAGGCGTAGAAGAAGAAGCGCGGTGAATTTGCCGGTCTAGGTCTAGCTTGTTGGGTGGGTGCCAATTTCGATAGGTAGGGAGGCAATAGAAGATATGTCGCTTGCTCGGAATCAGAAAGTCTTACTTCTTGACGGGCGTGGGCGGAGCCTTGACGTTGTTGGAGAGCCAGGCCAGACCCTCGAGCAGGCCTTCACCGGTGGTGGCACAGCTGGGCACCACGTACCAGATCTTATCCTTTAGTTTAGACAGCTGGAGGGCTTCGGTGACTTCCTGGGGTTTCATGGCTATAGTAGCGCAGAGGCATGGGTCAGCATTGAACGTCTTGTGCGGTGGGTAGATGGGTGGACGATGTTGCGACGTACCGTCTTTGATATCCTGCTTGTTGGCGAAGACCAGCAATAAGCTGTCCTTCATCTCGCGGTCGTTGATGATGCGGTGCAGTTCCTGACGGGCCTCTTCTATCCGCTGGCGATCCGACGAGTCAATGACGAAGATCAAGCCTTGGGTACCTGATTGATGTCCAATGTCAGTACAACTGGTGCGCGGGCTGGGAAAGAGACGGTATAGGCTGACCACTAAAGTAATGCCTCCACAGAGGTCGGATCTTGTCCTGGCCACCAACATCCCAGACGTTGAACTTGACGTTCTTGTAGGTGACGGTCTCGACGTTGAAGCCGACGGTGGGGATGGTGGTGACGTCCTGGCCCAGCTTCAACTTATACAGAATCGTCGTCTTTCCGGCGGCATCGAGACCCAGCATCAGCAGGCGCATTTCCTTGGATCCGAAGATCTTGCCCATCATCTTGGAGAGTTGGCCCCCCATGGTTGCGGTGTCTTTTCTTTCTTAAAACTCGTACAATGTGTAGTGAATTGTTGAAGCGGTCCTCGAACGAGTTGGATTGCAAGTGATTCGTGTAGTATCGATATTGCGCGGTATCGTGTATCGTCCGTGAGAAGATATGTTGAGAGTCGCAGCGAATTGAGTATTGTTGGAGACGAGTCGGCCGAGGTCTAGATCGAAAGGTGACGGCGCAAAGCAGGAACGAAAGGTTAACTGCAAGTAATGCGGTATATGATGATAAATGGGAATGCGTGTTTGTTACGCGTTTGTGCCCGTCTTTCGGCCCAAATGTCTCAGTTATATGTATTGTGTAGTATTGTGTAGTCGCACTAGTGCAGATGAATGGATGTAGAAGGGCAGGGCGACGGATACGTACTGGATCTGGTCGGGAGACTCGAGGAGGGCGGAAGGTGGAAAGTGGAAAGTGGAAAGTGGAAAGTCGTGTCACGTGTTAGATGTGATTCGACAATAAAAAGACAAAGTCACAAGGGTATTAGAACAATCAATCGGCCACCCGACAACCAAAGCCGCTTCTTCGTCAATCAATCGAGCGCCAGACGTCGGTGTTGTTGTCGTGAAAGGGGTCAACAAAAACAGGGGGATGGCCTAAGATTTAGCACTGGAGATAAGTACACTACAGAGAAAACACTAGAGCCGGCGTAGAGGCTTGACTCGATTAAGTTAGACACGACCCGGCGCTAGGTTACCTATTGTCGCTACCTGCACCCCGTTCGATTGGACACTGTAAGACACCTAGCTATAAGTACTTAATCACCTACATAATATGTATGCAAAAAAAAAAAAAAAAGAAAAGAAAGTCTATCCACAATCGCGTATGCTGTCGTGCCCAAAGAAAGAATATAATGGTAGCTATAAAATGGAATCAAGCTTGTTGGAACTAGACGTACCTAGGAGTTGCCTGTACTACGTCGGTGGCGACGGAATAGGGTGTTCGTGAGGGCGTCTACAAATACACTAAGTACATTGGATTTCTGTACCTGCATCGCACCCGCTGGAAGGGTGTTAATTAACCTCTCCAGGAGCAAGTGTCCAGGCATAAGTTCACGCTAAAGGCTATCCACTACACTCAAAGGATAAGATCTCATTTAAAAGGGGTCATCTTGTCAATTTACTTCAAACAGTTAGCGTTGCTTTTTAAATGTGAGGTATCTGGACAGACTGATACCTGGTGCCTACATGTAGGTATGTCCTTCAGTGCACACTTATACTAGGTACAGTATATACATCGATTTATCGTTCAGATAGGTACCGACACATGTATAGGTAAGAGATTAGCTCGGCTACTTTCATCTGATATATTAGAATAGAGAGCGGTTATAACAACCGCGGTCACCCCATCCATCCTATGCGTTCCTTCAACCCCATTTGTCCCCAACCCAGGGACAGTCGCTAAGAATGCTACCTAGACTGTCAACCGTAAACCAACCAAAAGAAAGAGAATATAAACCAAACAAATAGTAATAATGACAGAAAGTGCCGCGGAGTAAGACAGCTGGCCATCAGGCCCGATATTCAACCACGTGTCGACGGGTGACAGCCTGCATCGTATTGCTGCTCTCCTCGCCCTCGAACTTGAGATTGACTTTCTCACTTCCCTCCATGCTCATCACCTCGGCCTTGTAGAACGTCGTCGTGTTAGGATACAGAGCTAGGACAACCTTGCCTTCGTCTAGCGGTGGCAGCACGGTTCCCTCTCTGGGGATGAGGATCATGCTACTCGCACTGGTTCGAAAGTCTTTCTGATGGTGGTTCTGGTTCTCGTCGAAATCGGCATCGAGGACCCTGTATCTCCGAGATTTTCCTTCGCCACGTACTTCCTGGACAATGCCGAGTATCCAATCCGTCTGCTCGCTGCCCGCCGGCTTGGGTTTGAATGCTACCTCGTCATCCTTGGCAAAGATCTGCTTAGTCCGGATGGCATTGGCGGCAGAACCAGGCTGTGGCTCGGCACTACCGGCTTTGGCGGCTGGTGTTGATCGATCCCCAGGCTTGGGCGGCACGGAATCACTGCGGTCGCCCTTGCTGCTACCTCCACCGCCGCCACCCATGCGTCGCGAAACACTGGGGTTGGGCGAAGGCATAGGTGAGTCGTCCGCATTGAAGTCCCACGGGTCTTTACGCTGCGCCCCCAAACGGGAAGTAGTCAACTCCTGTGTTTCCTCGTTGTGCTTCGCGATCGCGCGCAATACCCTGATTTTCTCCATCTTCTCTTTGAAAGCTTGCGCGGTCGTTTCATTGGACCTGACGCCTTGACGAGAGAGCTGATCAAGCTTGTCGAGGTCGTCCTGGGTCAGAGCTAGATGTCGTTGTTGGCACGGTGGGTATGACACGATATGCCACAAAACGGCACGAGAGGTGACATTGGAGTGCACTTACTGCCATTTTTCTTCTTCTCAGCACATAGCTTGTCCTGCTCATATATGGCGGACGTGTTGGCAGAGCTCTGGTTGAACATGTCAATGAGTCCAGGCAGCTGGTCTTTTATTTCTTTCCAAGCGGCAAGCTCCTCTCCATGCTGGCTAATCTCACTGTTGCGATTAGGGCCCCTGCGCTGGTTCGCCCGAGACGACATGGCCATTACAGGTAACGCAGACGAGCACAGGGCCGGTAGGAGGTTATTCTAACAGATCAAAGAACAGCTAGGCCCTATGTGTATTGTTAGTATACACGCTCGTCTTGTCGATATACCCCGAAATACATTTGGAGAGGGTAAAGAACGCAACGCATTCAGTACGATGACCACCCAGTAATAAGTGAGCCCTGGGAAGCCATATGAGGTTTGCAGACACGTGATCCCATTATAATGAAACACAATGGAAGTTCAGTACGGAATAGATGAGGAGAAAAAGCCAATGGAGGCTAGTAATGCAAATTATCTATAGATTGAAATGACTTATAGTGGACTAAGCAAAGAACTATGTGATGGGGAAACGTGACCAAGTTACTTACACAGTATGAGTAGAGCACGAGGAGAAGATGGAAATAAATGTAAATCCCAGCGACTGACAAAGAACCGAGGCGCAGAGAAAGGGTGGTGAAGTGAGATGGATAAGATGTGAGTGTTCCAAAGGGCCAGTTGGATGTGAAGCTTTTCGGGCGCGTAAGTATGGATTCGCGGATTACCACGGAAGTATGATGAGTTGAATAGGATGTAATGGCAATAACCGACGAGTAAGCGAGCTCAATTTATAGCTGCAGCGCAGAGCAATGAGAGCTGGGAGAAGACAGCAATCGCTTCCAATGTAAACCTTAAAGTTAGTAATGGTCAAAACCTTGCTGTCATGATACTCAATTACCTAATGTATAAGTATCTACACAGACGTATGGTCACATGACATGACACAAAGGACACTGGTTGAGCTTAAAGGCGCGTGTAGAAGGATAGGCTTGGGTAGAATGAATGAGTGAAGGCACCTACAGCAAAGGAAGCCAGCACATAGACGCTGAGATGAATGGGCGCTGTCTGTTGGTGTT
This sequence comes from Xylaria arbuscula, assembly GCA_022385695.1. Classification (NCBI taxonomy): domain Eukaryota; kingdom Fungi; phylum Ascomycota; class Sordariomycetes; order Xylariales; family Xylariaceae; genus Xylaria; species Xylaria arbuscula. Next base: position 89,075 of record MU279374.1, read on the forward strand.
CTGTTTTGTAGCTGCCCGCGATGATGGAGTCCTTCATTGGCCAAGAGCGGTAAGGGGACGACCTGGCAGAACATCTACACTGATCTATCTAGTAGGGCTACCAAGCTTAGACTCGTCTAGGTTAGAGCACTCGCCAAATTAGGAAATATGTTTTCCAATGACGTGGAGAGCTCTTAGGAACACGGGTGCAGTGCCGCCTATCGTAACACGCTACCAGGTAGGTACCCCTCAGCACATAGGTGCCTTAGCAGTGAGCATGATGGTGGGGTAGGCGAGCTTTGCAGCGTACCTGTCTGTGCCCCTTTGTGATATCATGTAACTACCTATTACATTGTGTAAAGTTGAGCTTCTTCAATACATACTTTGTTCCGTCCCATACTTCTTGCCACAACCTAATACCAACTTACATCGCCACTGTCGCACCGGAATCGCACCTCACCTTGCCCTGTGATTTTTCAACTCTGTTCAGATCGTCATATGAGATCGTCATATCGATACTCACCGTCTGCCAGAGCTTCTGCTTCCACACAATTGAGCCTCTGTCTCAACAAGAGCTCGCTCTCGTCTGGTGAATAATTCCATCTACCTAACGTTTTACTCAACTAGGCGAAGGTATACGTCATCATGGTCCTGCCAGTTCCTTTGCTCCGTCTTCAGTGCGGCGTGAACTCGTATGACTGGGGTAAGATCGGTCATGAGTCGGCTGCGGCCAAGTTTGCCGCCGCGACCCCCTCGGACAACCTGACCATTGAGTCGGAGAAACCCTACGCGGAGGTGCGTTTCCTACATCGGTGGAAGTCTTGAACGCTGTCTCGTGAGAACCACAGACTGATGTGGGCGTGATGTCCAGCTATGGATGGGAACGCACCCCTCCAACCCTTCGAAAGATCTCGAGTCCGGCCGGAACCTCGTCGATCTTGTCGAGTCTAATGCCATGTTCCTAGGCCCGTCCGTCAAGGCACGATACGGCTCCAAGCTCCCCTTCCTCTTCAAGGTGCTCTCCATCAACAAGGCCCTGTCCATCCAGGCACACCCCAACAAGAAGCTGGCAGAGCAGCTGCATGCCAACGACCCCAGGAATTACCCCGATGACAACCACAAGCCCGAAATGGCCATTGCCATCACCGACTTCGAGGGCTTATGCGGGTTTCGCCCTCTCGGCGAGATTGCCCACTTCCTCGCCAGTGTCCCCGCCCTGCGTCAACTTGTCGGCGAGGACATGTCAAAGGGTTTCATCGCCACTGTTAGGGGCCAGGAAGGTGACGAATCCTCCAAGGAGGAGAACAAAGGGGCTCTTCGGTCCGCCTTTTCCGCCTTGATGCAGTCTTCTTCCGAGGACGTCGTGTCTGCTGCCAAGTCTCTCGTCTCCGATGCTGATAGCCAAGGCGCCGAATTTGCTGATCGTGGCACTGAGTCTACCAACGGAGAGACCATGGCTCGACTCGTAACTAGACTCAATCAGCAATTCCCCGACGACATCGGTCTCTTCGTTCTATTCTTCCTCAATTACGTCACACTGTCCCCAGGCGAGGCACTTTTCCTGCGAGCCGACGACATCCACGCCTACGTGTCGGGTGACATCATTGAATGCATGGCGGCAAGCGACAACGTGGTGCGGGCCGGCTTCACTCCCAAGTTCAAGGATGTCAAAAACTTGGTCAGCTTGCTCACATACAACTACGCACCTATCGAAGAACAAAAAATGTCGCCTACCGAATATCCTTATGCAGTTCTAAACCGTGCCGCATACAGCTCGGGCTCCGAAGCGACACTGTACGACCCCCCTATTGATGAATTCAGCGTCATCAGGTCCGTTCTGAAGGGGAATGGTGCGAAAGTAACGTTTGATCCCATTGACGGCCCTAGCATCATTATTTGCACTGGTGGGAAGGGTAAGATTTCAGTTGGACCAAAGACCGAGGAGATCAAGGAAGGTTATATCTTCTTTGTTGGAGCCACGGCGGAACTCATCTTGGAGTCAGAAGGCGATCAGGGTGATGAGTTTATCACTTTCAAAGCATTCTGTGAAGTGGAAGATCATAGCAATGGAGCGACGGACTAATTTTGAAAATCAATCAAACTCTCGATTGGAGGGAAGCACCTATCGTACCAAGCATGTGTATGCGTACCGTATGTTAGGACGGTATTAGACTGACTTGCTCGCATGTATTAAGCTCGCTACAAGGTTCGCATTGTGCTATCATGAGCGTGGTACATATACGCGTGTTTCGGAATCATTGGAAGCCTCAATATTCTGATTCTAGCGGCGTCTCTATTCGTTAGATAGGCGAGAATCTAGAACATGAAGTGAAGTATTTGCATTCATGATTACTCTACATCGTGCTATGAATCTGACTATTGCAGATGAATGGATTGGGAGCTGAGAATTTAGAATGCCGATACAGATTCTAGAAATGTACGCATCTGCTTATTGTCATGGCTTAGGTTCCTAGTTGTGTGGTTGAGAGGCATGAGGTCTTACTAGGATAAATCCTGAAGCTGGAGACACACCTAAGGCCAATAGCCCCTATCCTCGAGGCATCTTATGAAGGCCGCCTCAGTGAAGCGCTTGCTTACAGGTAATACGTTCGAACCAAATTAGAGATTTCATATCATATCATGTGCTTCTTTTATCTTTAACACGAACATACTGAAGGATTCATCTCGAACATAACACCTTCCAGCACAGAAACATGGCAAGTGACTGGGTCATCGCAACGAGCTGTGAGGGGACAACAACTCGACACGAGATGGCACCCACGGCATCCATGACAAGTCGCAGCCCGGCAGAGGTGCTAATTGGCTGGATCGCTCTCCCTGTCGCACGAGAACCTCATGTCCCTCGCCTCGATGCATCTGCGTCTGCACGCGAATCACATGAGAGCACTCTGTTTGATCCAAGACAGGTGATCCGAGACCCCCTCGACTCCGAGACAGACAGACCTCCCGCGATGCGATGCGATGCGTGTCTCTGAAAATCTCATTGTCTGGCTCCGAGTCTCCCTTATATTCTTCATTCATCTATCTCTTGTTCACCCTCGACTCGTTACACTAGTCCCACGCGGATCGAATACCAGTCTTAGATCATCGACGCATGTTCCAGTTTACCTAATAACGATCCCACTCACATACTCAGGCACCATTTGACAGGACAGGATGCCGCGAAAATCCATCCCACGTGAGCGCCTCCCAGCGCTGCAGAAGAGCTACGACCAGCTCTGCGTGTGGCTGAACTATGACCCCAGCAACCGGCCTTCAGTGCGCCGGCTTCTGGACAGCAGCTACGTGAAGCCGTTCTTCAGGGAATACCGCCGGGACTTCCTCGAGACCACTTCCTCGTACGACCATCCGACCGTGCAGTGCACCGAGCTGTATCGGTGGTGCATGGCGACCAATGCCTTCGTGGATCCCAAGTACGCGACCAGTTCAGGGGTTTCATCAAACAAAAAGGACTGGACTCCGCTTGAGTGAGTATATACTTCGAATTGCACTCCTTTATCATTGAAGAACCTGCATTCCCTTTATTTCCCGGGCAAAGCCTGCGCTTGTCTGCTAAGTCTCATCTGCCAGCCATGCCGCGCGTTTCCTCGTGCGCGTCCTTCGGTTCAGCTGGGAGAACGACGGCGAATGGAGCAGCGGGAAGTTCGACCCCGAGCACGACGAGGACGGTGAGGGCGAGCTGGAGTTCTACCAGGTCTGGGCTATCTTGCAGTACTTGCAGGCGGAATGGGAGGCTGCTAATGTGGAGGACTGGGAGATGGAGCGGGTTGCTGGAAGTAAGTTCATGCATTTGATCGGGTTTCACTTTCATCTGGTTTGGGTTTTATCGGGGGTAGAGCCTGGTTTGGTCTCGATACTGGGAGTTCTCATCCGTTTACGGGATGTCAACGAGACAACTAGCTGACTCTCCATGTTATAGTGCTGGAGGACTTCGGCGAGATGATGACTAGCCGCCTATGAAGAATTTGAAGCATCGGTGTCAAGACGGTTTTTCGTTTTCTTCTTAGCTGTGGAATTTCGTAATTGGGCTTGTTCGAAGTTGAAGGCAGAGTTGACAACACTGGAGGTCATGAATTCAAGCTCCTTGTATGCTCTGTGTGAGAGGGTCGTCTCTGAGATAATAATAGCTTAGAGTTGTATGCGAGCTTTAATACATAGCTTAACTTGAATTTTTGTAAGTTAATTACCCAGCTACTTCAGCATGATGTTTAATGAGCATGGCTTCTTCAGCCCATAGGGAAATATATAGCAAACTAAAAATGCTGAGAGTTTAGAGATGCTGATAATAAATTAGGGCTATATTATTCTCACGTAGTCGTCCACGTACTTCTTTATTTCGTTCAGTAAGAAGGCTGAATAACAGCGGTGACTTGGAAGCACAGTTATCCCTACTCGAGAATAGTCTCGTGAGTTGTACTACTTCGTCACCAATAAAGCCTGTTCAAGCCAAAGTAGGTAGGGGATGAAATTCGTCTTTTAGTTCGCATATATAGTTGCATTCAGCCGCTGTAGATGAGCATAAATATGCTCTTTCTTCTCTGCTGCCTTTTCCTGGAGGTAACACATTCCCAAATCTGGGCTAAAGTACTAACTAACTAGCGTCGTTCAGGGCATTTATTTTGTCAAAAGAGGTCGTTATCAGCAGTTGCGTTCTTCAGGGGTACTCATACGTAATATCCCTTACGTGACTGCGAGGTTTCATTTGCATCTCAACTCCTAGCACAGAAGGACCGGGGGACGTCAAAGCAGCTACACTTAGAATTAGGATATTACACTCTCTTCATCTCCTCATGGTTCTCCAGTCCACCCAATCTAGACTTGTCATCACGAGTATTCTTTTCTGCCATCTTATTATCCTCTTTCATCGGATACCATACCCCAACTTCGCTACTGTACTTGTTTTATCGCCATGAAGGCCTCTCTGGTACTAGCTGGTCTTTCCCTCCCAGCGTCGTTCTGCCAACAACTCGACCCAACCATCGTTAGTTGCTATGAGGCTGGCTGCCCGGCTAGTCTCACAGTTGAGCAATCATACAACTGCACAGTTGCGGATCGCACATTCGACTACATTGGTCTGAGAAATATTTCGACTGCTCAAAACAGCCTTTCCGGCCTCTCTTGGACAAGAGGGATCGAACATACCGATACCAATCATCCTACTTTCGATCCTGACCACTATGCGATCCGTAGTTCATTCTACCTGGGCACACCTCCAAATTTCAACTTGACAGGCACCGGCGCATGTTCTGTCTTCCTCAACGGCATTTCATCCAGACTGTCCTTTACCTCTAAGACGGGCTATTGGACGTGTTCGGACGCAATGAACCCTACGTGTGTCAATTCTCTTATAAAAATGGCCAAGATCATCGTCAGCGGCTTTGGCAGTAGTACCCCAAGCGCAGACGCATGCTCGAAACTGCAAGAGAGCCTATTGAAGGATTTAGATCAATCCTGCTTAGCTCTTACCAATGGCTTAATCAACCCTTGGTTCAACAACTTGGATGCTATCCGTAAGCAGTACCCCTTTCATGCTAGGCAAATAGAAGAAATGAATCTAATGGTTAGGATATAGCGCTATCCGGCACGAAGAACGTACCACAGCCGATCACAAGTGAACAGAACTCTACATCTACGTGCTGGCCAGTCTTGCCGAAGCAAAATGGGCTCTCTCTCGTGAACGATTACTCAGTCAATGTATGTGATAATTGACTCCGCAACACTCCAAAGATTCCAATATTAATTATCGCAGTTGAAAATTGATGCCCCAGAGGAGATCGGTGCAGCTTTCTTCGCAGTTACGCCCATACTTACGGTGCTATACCCCCTGACAGACAAGAGTATCATCACCGAGCCCGATGTTTCAATGTCTTGCCTCAAGATCATGGTACCCGGTGTATATTACAGCCTCCCGGGGCCTGATAAGCCCAAACACAAGCACAAGCACAAGCACAATGACGATGACTGGAGCGAAGGAGTTTCGATTATATCCTCTGCACCTCTTTTATTGATGATCGTTACTATACTGGCCCTCTTCGTCTTCTGATGAACGAGTTGGATGAAATGCCGCGTAGTGGTTCGAACAAGCACTCTTCATACACAGCCTAATACACTACTACCTAGACCGCAACACTACAGAAGTGATAGCACGCATTTCTAGTTACAATCACTAGAACTTATCAATAATACATGTATTAACTATTACCGAAAGTCGGCACGGTGTTGGTTGGCTTTGCTAAAATGCCGATCTTCCCTGTTTGTCATACGTGCGAACATCTAGCGAGTCGTTTACCACTTACTGTGCCACTCTTGCCACGGCCGGCTCTCTAGATATTCCGATTTTGCTCCTCTCTCAACGTCAAAAAGAACAGGGCTTTGACAAGTTCGTATGAATATATTATTAAGAGACATTAAGCCTGTAGACTTGAGATCTCATCGGGAGATCGCTTGCTAAATCTTAACCCCTCTCAAGGCAGCCCACTCAGATTCCAGAATCCCGAAAGAGAGCCTATCATGCCACTTGCGGTCAAACCAGAACGATTCGCGACTCCGCCCCTCCTCCACGAACCCAAGACGTTTATACAAGTGAATTGCACGTTCATTAAAAGAAACAGTCCCAATCTCAACACGGTGGTAACCTCCAAGCCTAAAAGCCCAATCCAGGGCCCAATTGATGGCTTCGCCTCCGTAACCTTGATTCTGGTACGGATCTGCTAGCACGAGGCCGATTGATGTCGTCCGATGATGTGCGGTAGTGGCTGACTTCCCGCCCCAGCCGAGACCGAGATAACCCTTTGCTCATCAGCAATTATTTCATACTGATCACTGACCGATTTGAAACCACTTGAAGCGAACCACCGTGCAAGATGCTCTCTGAGAAGAAAATGGAAGGTGAAGCAGAATGAACACTAACAATGGGTTTAGGTTTTGAACCTGGAAGATATATGATAACGCCTAGCTCAGCTTTGATCAGGGCATCAATCGTGCTTTGGGCATATTTATTGCCTAGAGGGCGGATGACACCAATGTCAGCCAAAGCCCTGCTGAGGGCATTGTCGCTGATATGTGTATTGAGGAACTCTTTGATTTCCAAGTTGTCCTCAGCAACAAGATAAATCAGTCTCTCAGACCGGAAGTTATTGCTGAGGAAGCTTGTGGTGGCCATTGTAAAGGGGAGAAAGATATATGAAGTGAGGGAATCAATTCACTGTGGCGGCCAAAGCGGCGCAATTGGAGAAATGAAATGCACAGTAAAGATAATCAACTGTTTTCAGGGAGGGTAGAACGATTTCTCTTCGACTTATGTACCTAGAGTTTATGTAAGTACATTTGTGAGTCATCGGTTTGGGCTCCTCTGATTGGCTACGCTGAACTCGCAATTGTATAGAGATAGCACATGATCAACCATCATATACAGGTTGAAAAATTAACTAATTCTTTTTTTCGACAATGGGTCAAGCTTGAAAGGAGCTGAGGACATCTTCCTTACGCGATTCCAGAAATTCTAGAAAAGTGATGGGATGCATTCCCCACTGATCTCTCATGGACTCAACATCCAACTTCGAGCTCCGTTCGTTGAAGAAAGTCTGAGCAGAAATGACGTGACTTTTTGGAATGAGTTCCTTAATTTCTACATCTGACAGGTACTCTGCTTTGATTTCCCGACCAGAAACTTTGCTCAGAGCCGCGACAATCTGCGGCGGCGTGAGCGCCTCCGAGCCAATGTCAATCGAAGAACCCCTGAAGCGCTCCGGCTCGGTTAGCGCCCGAGCTACAAAACGACCGAGGTCGTCGGGATCAATCAATAAGGTCCGTGTATCAGGCTTGAGCGCAGTCCGGAGAATCCCCTGAGATAGTAGCTCGGGGAAGAAAAATGGTGCCAGGGGCTTCAGGTAGTTGGACATGAAATGGGGAGGACGCAGTATAGTCCAATTCGGTATACCGGATTGTCGCACGCTCTCTTCATTGGCGGCCTTGTCAATCCAGTATCGACGTGCGAAGTCGTTCCATGTCGCCCAGCCAGGGAAAGTGTCATGCTGGCCTGTCAAAATCGTTGTAGTGTAGACCAGTGTTTGGACGGTGTTCCCAGGTTGAGTAGCAGCGGCGATGATATTGTCGGCGTGTCTCGTTTCGGCCGAGGTGTCCGTGGATGAAGGAGAGACGTTCATGAAGACTGCAGAAGCACCACTCATGGCCTTCACCAGGGATTCATAGTCATCGAAATTGCCTACCGCAAGTTCCACTCCTGACTTTTCCAGAGCGCGGGCACGGTCGGAATCATGGGACCTAACGAAGGCACGAATATTGGCCTTGAGCTGGAGTAAGGACTTTATCGTTGATCTGCCTTGCACTCCGGTTGCGCCTGTTACTAAGACCACGGGAAGGGACATGGTGGTTAATTGATATCGCTCTGTCGAGTGTTAAAATTCTTTTGAGGGTTAAACTTGTATTGTAAAAATATTGTCTGTATAGTAAGAACTTCAAGGGCTGAGTGATGAAATGCCATGCTGTTTCAGTAAGCGAGGTTATATATGCACTACATGATCCCTTTATATTGTGAGCGTGTAGGAAGCATATTCATTGCACTGCGCTTTAGCGGCTCAGATACTGTAGAAGGTTAACTCATATTACAAATCCACGTGCAGATTGGCTTATCGACTTATATGGTTACGTATGGTTACGTAACTCGGGTACATTATCATAGAGTCTGATGAATCTAAACCTCGAGCGTTACTAGTTGTCTAGATTTAAGTTGGAACCGCGGCCAGATAGTAGGTCGTGGCGGAGCTATACCTAATAAATACCGTTGTCTCATCAACAACTCTGTCCAACCCAACAACGCTCATATAAGGCGGTTCTAGGTCTGCTGTACATAAGGTTCTGATAGTTTAACTCCAGGAACTGCTCTTCAACGCTTGTCTCCTACAATCCCAATCCTACATAGCGAATGACGGACGCGAAAGGGGCTTTTGGACTAAAAACTACGTCATCGAGTAGTGAGAAGAGATGTGATAATAAACCCATACACCGCAATCCTCATCAAACCATGTAGGAGTGTTCAACCCGCCAATTCCAGTCGTCCCTGTATAAGCTCGATCCTTCGATGCATATCCTTCATTAAAATTGACGTAGCGGTGGATGTCTTGTTACCCCTTCCTGGCAGCCCTTCGTTTGAGCCACTGTCAAGATATGTAACTACATCAAAAATGGTTCGCTCCAAGGTAGTAATCCGTAGTCGTAGAATTTGCTTCATCGCCCGCCCCTTGGCTTCGTTGGTCAACTCGAACTTCCCAATTCGGAGTTCACAATCTGCTTCAGGTACGGGACAGTTAATGCTTCTCTCGAATGTGCTACGAAGAGACCGCTCCAGACGTTTTGGGGTCCCTATGTGTTGATATGCTGTCCCTTGATCGCCTTCCGCCGTCATGTTAGACGGGGTAGACCAAGCTACACGTAGGGATCGGTCAAACTCATATGCTGTGGAGGCAGCTCGACCGAATACGTCTTCTAGCAAGCCAACAACTCTTTCCATGAAAGCACTCAGTAGAAGTAAGCTTGGGCGAAGAGGGTGAAAACCACCGCCCCCTTCGTTTCCGCTTTTTGAAGCTTCCGCACATGTCGTCTGTGCGCTGTAACTGTTATGACAGTTGAAAAGACGATCTTTGAGCATAGTCACATTTCGGACTGCCGTCATAATATGATCAAGTCGGAACTGATTCGTGCCGGGAGCCAGAGACTGCTCGAGCTGCATCAGGCTCTGAATTATGGTAGTATAACACTGGCCCCTGCAATCCAGCGCCGTAACATCACTACTTCCAGTGTTGGCCACATGTACAGATTCTCCGGGATGGTGTTCACTTAGGTTTTGGATCGAGGCGACTGCCGTCGTCGTTTGACTGTAACTCCCTTCCGACTCCCTGGTCGTATGGGGCGAGCCTTGCGAAGAAGTGGCCGGCCCATTTAAGAACCACAGGCTGTCTCCTGCTGGGTGTTCTGTGGATGGATACGAAGGCATCCGAGCGTTCCCGATGCTGTCTGCAAGATTTGTATTGGACTCAGCTTTACGCAAGAAATCTAATATGGTAGCATCTGAACGAGGTAAGGTGAGCTCATCATTTTGCTGAGAAACGTCCATATCTAGTGCATTAGGTTTAGGCAGCCTAATTTGATCGGCTTCAGCGACGGTAGTAGATGTGTTAGCTGGCTCCTCAAAGGTCGGAATTCCTGTGGCAAGGCCAGACGAGGCATGGTGAGACACAGGCGTCAACCAGTCCTCCGATGCATCTATGTCGCTTGTCACGGAAGTGACCATAGATGAGTGGTGAAGCTCATCGAGGCCAATGTGCGACGATCGGCGTGGCGCCTCGGGATCAACGGCTTGCCGTGGACCATCGGTGACATTCATGGAAGGTCCTTTCTTAGGGCGGCCCATGCGTCGCAACGGGCTGTAGACGCATGGGGCCCGAAATTTGAGGCAACGGGAACAGGCAGGCTTTTCCTGGCTACACCTGACTTTCAACGCCTGACACTCGTCGCACGACTGGAGCCGGGCTTCAGTCAGTATATTTCACACTGCTCATCATACGGCGCAGTATGCGCGCTCTTCCTTGATTAAAAAAAAAAAAAAAAAGGCATCTTACAGCTCTCAATCTTCTTTTCCGCGCGCCTCCAATTTCAGGCATGGCACGATGATGCGAATGTGACTGGGGAGAATAGTCATCCATTTGGCGGTTTGATTGTTATGAGACGAGCTTCAGCTTCAACCGACAACACCGATCAGCATTGCTTGTTGAGCGCTGCTAAGCTTACACCTGTAAGCCGAAGATTCGCCTTTAGAAGTCCCTCGTCTCATAGAGCACTTGAAACGTTTTCGCTTTTGTCTCCCCTCTTGTTATCGGCTCGTTTCGCGCTGACTTGTGATTTACAATGAAACTGACTCTAATGCTCTTGGGTCGCAGCCTATAAATTGTTCGCACACTGCCTGGATCAGCTAATTTTTTGGCACTATACGGTACGGTATAGTTACAGTGAGTGACCTCGCGCGGCTTACCCCCGGTCAGATAAGCTGAGTCAATCAATGTAGATACTGAAGGTCCTCCAAAGCTTAAACTTTAAGATATTAAGGTAATTAACTTACGACTTAGACGAATATAATCGCTCTGCAAATTTTAATCAAAGAGAAGGAAATTATGAAATGCTTTGTGCTTTTTACACGTCACATAGCGTACGGGTTAAGATGTCAAACGGAGCGATGAATCTAGCTATTCATCCACCAAAAGCCGGTCTGGCCTGCACTGAAGATTACTGCCGACACATTTCATATATGTAGTACGATCGAAAAGGAGATATGGTCCCTGTCTTGGAACATGAACTGCAATTACGAGCCCCGGCCTCACCCAATCTGAATATATGAGATCCTGCAGCCGCGCGGCCAATCGTTCTTCGGAGAGGTAGGTATATCCGAGCAACTGACGGAGCACCGCCTGCGCCCGAATGGAAAGTATCTAGGTATGCAGCCTAGGAATATCTAGCTGTAAAGCGTATAAACTGCTGGGTTACCCAGCCGCTCTGTTTATCCTACCCAGTAGACGAAGTAATCTTGACGTTACCACTCCTAACCTCTCCTCGTCTACCATATAGGTACATGAATTATCCACTGAGGCTGATTCCTTGACATCGTCTTCTATGTCTTGCAGCACCTCTCCAAGACATAACACTGCATGGCGCAGTGCCTCTCGCGCTACGATGACAGACTCTTCCTCATCGAGCCTGAGGCTTCCCAGGTATACAGGAACCCCTCTATACAACGACGTCTCATCCAAAGAATGCGACGCCGAAGACCAAGACGAAATCGAGGATTCCGCCGTCCATTGCGTCCTGGTCATGCCATTGTTCTGAGGTGTATTGTTGGAAGTATTGCTCTTTGCGCTGAATTCGTTCACTGCACCTGATCGCGCCTCTATGTCAGTCATGTAGACAAGCCGCATTGCAGCGCAGGCTCCTCACCAGAAGAAGCGTTTCTTATGTCCAGCGCCTCATAAAGCTTCAGCATCCCATCGGCCGCATCAAGGACAGCACGAACCAGATGTCCCTCCTCGTGCGCCTCAGCGTTAGAGCATCCATTAATACGTTCCCAAGTCCTGATCAGTGTACGGCCTGCATCAAGAATTTCGTCGAAAGGAACGAATGCTAAAGTCAAAGAAGAGGAAATCGGCGTCGACGAGGAGGAAGACGTAGTGTTTACAGTAGGCGCAGAAACAGAACCTAGGGATGAGATTGCTTCTGCCAGTCCGAGTGTCTCATCAGCGCAGGTACATGTCGCACGGGCGTGTTGCATGTCGCGGGTCAATATCGACTCTATGTTCAGATTTATCAGCAGATTTGGCCCCTTGATATTGCGCACTGAGAACATTGAAGTCTGCTCAGTCCATTGAAGCTGTGAAATACCAAAGATACAAGTAGGTGGATTAGAATGGGTTCGGGTCTTTTCGTTGATTGGCTCGACCTAACGTCTAGCCAATTGGGTAAATTCATTGAAGCATCCCTTTTTGAACGCCGGGTACTTTTTCTTATGTCTTGTACTGTATTGATATACGCATGCAGCGCGGGTACATACTGTCATTGTATCTTCGCGTTTTCTGATTTATTGTCATTTTCATATTTTTGGTTGCTTTGGAGATAATATAAAGCAATGAAATAATCAACGAAACCTTCTCTTGTCATATCTACATTCTCTTATGCTGCTCACCCTTTTCCGTGGCGTCGTCACTGCATGTTCTTCTCCAGCTCCTCAATCAGCCTCTTGACACATTTGTTTAATTTCTTGTCTTCTATCTAATTATTATTCCATACTGGGCACTTGGAGTCTTATTGATTTTGGCGAGGAAGTGAAAATGGCCAATGATGAACTCGTTCCCGAACATGTCACCGAGGAGCCTTCCCGCACCATGCCGTCGGCACAAGATAAACTAGAAACGCAAGCAGACGCCGTGGAAATCAGATACCCATCTGGACTGGTGCTGACAATCGTAACCACTGGCCTGCTACTCAGTATGTTCCTAGTAAGTCACAGCGAACCGTCTAGGTCCTTATAAGAAGAACGCGAAAAGACACTAACTAGCCATCGTTGACTTAGGTGGCTCTCGACATAGTAAGTCCATATCCACGAAGCGGCGCATGCTCTATACAACGCCAAAGAGCTAAACTTAGCTTACCTATATGATTTCAACAGAGCATCATAGCCACGGCTATACCAAGCATCACCTCCGAATTCCATTCCATGGCGGATGTTGGGTGGTACGGCAGCGCCTTCTTCCTTACCCTAGCCGCTTTTCAAGCGTTTTGGGGTAAGGCGTACAAGTACTACTCTCTCAAGCTTGTTTTCATGGCTGCCATTGGTGTCTTTGAGATTGGTAGTCTTGTCGCCGCTTTGGCGCCCAATAGCAATGCGTTGATCGGTGCGTAACCTCCTTCTAAACCTTAAATCCACCCCTTACTTACACACTAATGGTAACACTTGGCTGACTCCGAGTGTTGCAGTGGGCCGCGCCATTCAGGGGGCAGGCGGATCGGGACTCACAAGCGGATGTTATACCATCGCAGCTTTCTTAGTGCCGCCTCAGCGTGTTAACATCATCATCGGCCTTCTCGGCTCGACATTTTCCCTATCCAGCGTCGTAGGGCCCCTGCTCGGCGGTGCTTTCACCCAGAGGCTCACCTGGCGATGGTGTTTTTGGATCAACCTACCAATTGGCGGCGCAGCAGTTTTCAGTTTACTACTCTTCCGGCCACCAGCTCACTCGAACAGCAACTTGAAGTTGGGATTGAAAGATACTGTGCTTAGCTTCGATCCTCCCGGTATAATCATCGTTACTGGAAGTCTTGTGAGCTTCTTCCTGGCTTTACAATGGGGTGGTATAACTAGGCTCTGGAGTTCTGGGACTGTTATAGCGCTGCTGATAGTCTGGATTGTCCTGACTATTATCTGGGTTGCGGTTGAATGGTTCCAAGGCAGCCGAGCGCTTATGGCACCGCGCATGCTAGCAAATCGCCATCTCGCAGCGTGCTGCATTTTTATCTTCTTGTAGGCATACCATATCCCTATTGTCGTTAACCAATACTAAGCAGCACATAGCCTAAGCTCAGCAAATTTCTCCCTGATCTATAATATTCCTCTGTACTTCCAGGCCGTCAAAGGGAGAACACCTTTGCTGAGTGGTGTTTTAACTATTCCAACTATCCTTTCTACCTGTGAGTCCATCTTGTTTCCAATATCATCCGTAATGCCCGGGATTAATATTGAAAGTAGCAATTTCAACTTTCATATCATCAGCGGTCGTCAGCAAAATCGGGTTCTACCAACCGTTCTTACTCATCGGGGGTATACTAGCAACTATCGGCGCAGGGTTAATCTACACTTGGAACCTCGACACTGGACTCGGTCCCATCATCGGATATCAGATCATATATGGAGTGGGAACAGGCATCGCGGTGCAAATTCCCGTCATTGTAGCCGGCATAGTTACGACCAACGCCGACCAGGCAGTGTCAACAGCCACAGTTTTGTGTAAGTGCGACACATTTTGTCCATTCAGTCTTCCTATAGGTCTATTATAGCGGCGTATAAAATTCTAATCACATTTATACAGTTTTTCAATTCGTGTCTGCGGCTTACGGAGTGGGTGCCACCGATGCAATTCTCAATAACCTTCTCTTGTCTTCACTACCTCGATATCTGCCAAACGAAGATCCACACGAGGTTTTGAATTTGGGGTCGAGCGCGCTGCAGACCCGATTCCAAGGAGACGAACTCCGCGGTGCCCGCGAGGCTTACGTACAAGGACTTCACGGGAGCTGGGCGCTGGCTATAGCTCTGTTTGGCGCTGCATTCTTAGCATCGCTAATACCTAAATCATGGGGTCGCCTAATGGCACGACAGAGCCAAGCGGACCAGGAGAAGCAGCGCAGCTCTGATGAAAATCTGGGAGTTGTCGAGGCTTCTACTTGAGTCAGGAGATGGCCACTAGGCCTGTCGTTTCCAAGGACACACAGTGTCCATTCACTTCGGGATATGAGTGACAACGCCGGATTTGCATGCCTAGATTTTCACTGGCGAGCGTTGATATACCCAGCCATCGCCTTGGACACCCTAATCCAGTGGAAGATAATGGCGCAGCGTGAATAAATTTTACTAAATCAGATATCTTCAATTGTGGAAATACATAACGACTGCTTGGATATGTGCTCGATTCAGGAATAATCTACCATGCACGACTATGGCAGCGGCTTCGTGAACTCTTGGCTGCGCCACAATAGATAGCCATGAAGAGTGACTATCATGCTACCCTGTGATGAAGCCAAAAGACTCTGATATAGAATTTAGAAAAATTATCTATCTTTCCTTATTTCTTTCCTGCGTGAGATTTACATACGTTATCCTAGCTGCGCGAACTCCGCTGGCCGAATACCCCATGGCATTAGAGGCAGCACTGCTACAATGGTGCAATAACAAAAATATGTGATCAGTCAAATATAAAGTCAGATAAGAAGAAATAAAGACGATGAAACTAAATCTAAAGGTGGCATATACTTAGCTGAGTTCTCGAAGGACTCCTCACCGCTCTGACTAGGTAGCTACGTTACTTGGATCTATATACTCCCCTGGTGTCAAAAGGGTGCCTGGTACACCTAGAGACCTTAGGTACAAACCTACCAGAAAAGGGGGTTACTTATTGCCTTGCACTTTTAAGATTAGAAACAGTATTTCACACCAAAAAGCGACGCGATGTTCCAAGAGGACGTTTTCTGCGACTTGGCTGCGGCCTTTTTCTGATCTTCGTCAAGTGCCCAGAAGTTCAGCATGTCGTCGTATGAGGGCCGCCCGGCTTGCTCGGCATTGAGTTCAAGGTCATCGAATTCAAGGTCGTCGTCCTCATCAATTGCCTGCTCTGCTGTAGGGGAACTAGGAGTACTTGAGCTAGGTTTGTCCCGAGAGGCGATGAATTCCCGAGAGTGGTCTACCAGATCGATGTCGAAGAACTCGGGGTCTTTCATTTCGTCGTCGGAATCTTCGGGCTCTGTGGGTTCTGTGGGCTCTGTCGTTTCATTTTGTGTTGTCTCCTCAACACGGTTTGATTCATCACCCCATCCTGATTTAACGTTCTGTACTGTTTCCTCATTTAAGTCATCAGTCCGCCAGCTCTCATCATCCTCATCTTGTTGGTTTTCCTCAGCATTACCTATTACCGCCATCTTCTCGCTCACTCCGGTATCATCTATACCTTTCGTAGTCTCAGTTTCGATTTCAGAAACTGTCTCGGCACCGTCAATCTCGGGCTCTGTTTCCTCCTGGACTATACTACAGCCTACGGTACGTGGCACGAAGGGCGCGGCCATTGCTGAGAAGGTCGACCGTGGCCTCTCAATCCTCAACGATTTCGGAACAACCTCGTCGACGGTGAACGTGCCCTCCATTTTCTGAGGAAGAATATCATCAATCTCGTCCTGATCAAGCTCTTTTGAGACAGCGAGCTCGAGTCTTTCTGCTGTGTCCACCTCTCGCACGAACTCCTTCGCACCGAGATCTTCTGCAGCACACGCCTCGGAGTCGCCAATGAGATGTTTACAAGCATGCGGCAGTTTAGCGACGACCACAGTTGGCTTTTCGTGTTGGCATGGGTTTTTGTCACCTGTCTGAGACTGGGTAGACGGTTGGCAACAGAAGATAGGCTCGGGCGCTCGACAGCCGCAGGCGTAGAAGAAGTACAGGGCCTGGCAGAATGAAGACTGTGTTGTCGCTATTGATGAGGATGCCTCGGTGTCGTCATTGACTTGATTCGACATCTTGGGTTAGATAATGTTTCTATCAGGTGTTAGCGAAAAGCAAGGATTGGCAGTGAGGATTAAACTTGTTTAAGATTCTTGAGATTGATCTGAATGATACTTTTGCGCGAAACCAGCGCACAAGAAGTTCTGATTAATTGGTGAGGATGAACGGATATGTTATGTCGAGAATATAGTAATTTGATTTAGTATTCAAGGCGGGAAAAGACGAGTTCCGTCTCTGCATCGGGCGGAAATGTTAGTTTTATGCTCATCAGAGATCTTGCCGAGGGATTGTTCATGGATGACAAAGGTGAACAATACATCTAAATCCTATTGTGTTCTTGCATCGAACATACCAACCCTTATTCACATCGGCGCGTCCCGTCTCTTAAAGAATGCATTGTTAATCCTCTTTGTTCATCTCCTGTTATACAATTGTCAAGTACGGAAAGACAAAGGGTGCTTTCGTATGGACGCTTGTTCATGTGGGCAACATTGAGTGGATTTGCGATGAGAATACGAATCAATACTCGAATCGATGATTCTACAGTTCGGATATGGGGCTCAGGAGAGAGCCACAAACGAGAACATTTGTTTCATAGAAAGGTATCGACGGAGCTTTGAATCTAATAAAAGGATGCTTGTACGACTAAGCTACATAAGTGAGTTAGCAATGCACCGATTCTCTCTACTAGCATTCCTGCAGAATCGCAGGAGGACCTAAAGGGCAATATATGTAGACATTAGCGGAAGTGAATCCGGGTAAACATCGAAGTAGCCCGTGTGTAGGAGATGAATGGCATTAATAGTAGGATCTAGTTCTGAAAAAGGGGGCAAGCCTGTGTTTTGATCAAGCGGTTATTCGGTTGCCACGGCGAGTACTTATAGACGTAGCAGTAGACTATGTGTTTTGTCGTGACGTGAAGAAAAGCCGGTGGACTGAATAAGTGTTGGGGAGATGTCATGAATTGGCTCGTCCGAGGTTATCCGACGTCGACCGAAGTCGTCCGTCACGCTGCTTAGTTAAACGTGCCGCACACTACTAGCCTAAAGCGAGACAACGATGTGCTGAAGCCCTGATAAGACTGCTGCCGAGTCTTTTTCGATATCCTAAGGGAAATCTAAGACATGTCGCTGTAATTCAGACGATACCTGACAAATCCTATCTGTCTGTACTTCTACCAACAAGTCGGAGATAGGTGCTACCAACCTTAATTCCAGGCCTACTGTATGCATATAGGTATAAAGAGATATGCCTGGGCTACCCCAGTCCAGGGCACACAGCACACTCTTCCAATAACACCACTATCCACGCTGTGACTTGGTGATATCCGGGGAACGTGGTCTGGAAGGTTATATGTCAGGTAGGATTATAAATCATCTGGAGCACGCCACCAAACCCCGCGCTATCATCACGGCCCACCCCACCCCGCTAATGACGGAGTTAGTACTAACAGCTTCATAACGAATAAGCTGGACGCTCGAGCAATATATAAAGAACCATCCCGTCGGTGGCAGTTTTAGTTATCATTGACATCTGAACTTGACTCTCACTTCCTGGCCAGAATCAAAACCCACTTACCCGTTTAATCAAAGTATTCATCGTCGCCATGGCCGCAGCAAGCCCCAAACTGAGACTGTATACCAACCACGGCTGCCCATGTAAGTATAGTGTCCATTAACCATGGATAACCATGGTATATCAGTATCCAACAATCAACATCTTTGATGAAACTGACCGCCGGCGGCGTGAAAAGGGGCGCATCGTGCACACATCGCACTGTCCGAGCTTAAGGTTCCTTTCGAGGAAGAGATCATCGACCTCTCAGTCCCGCGGACAGCCGAGTATCTCAAAGTCAACCCCCGCGGGCTGGTGCCGTCACTGCGCGTCGATGACCAGATTCTCACCGAGTCTGCCGTCGTGGCCGGCTACCTGACCGATGCTTTCCCATCTCACCTGGTCCCTGCGTCCGACAAGCCGAACGGTCCTTTGACGCGTGCTCGGATCGCCTTCTTCGTCGATACCTTCCAGTCCAAGGTGAACGCGAATCTGTATCCTATCATCAAGGCTGAGACAGCCGAGGAGGAATCTGCTCTCATTACGAAGACGGTAGATGCCGCCGTGAAGGAGCTTGAGCCATTGTTGGCTAATGCTGGCCCGTTCTTTGGCGGCAGCGACAAGCTCACACTCGCAGAGGTATGCAGGATTAATCATTTCTCTTCTCTCTCTTTCTCTCTCTCTCTCTCAATCCAATCTTGTCTTCGACATCGGCAAGTATGCCCAGTTCCATTTCTAACTTGGTGCGAACACAGGTCCTGACGGGCTCCTTTGTGATTCGTCTATGGAAATGGTCCAAGTATGGCTTGGTACCACAGAAACTCATTGATCAACTATCGGAGAAAGCACCCAACTTTGCTCGCTGGGCCGAAGCTGTGGCGAATCACCCGAGCGTCAGTAACATCTTCGATGAGGAGGGTACAGCACTGAGGACGAAGCAGAGACTGGGCAAGAAATAGCTGGCGAAACTTTGAGCGGAGACAGCCGTCTATACTATCTTAACGCGCGGTTCATGTTAGCTAGAGGCAGACTGTTTAAAACTGAATGGATGTATGAATATCACGAATTTGCTTGTGGTTCCCGAGTCTTGACTGCGTTGGAACTGTTCCTTGTCGCGTTCTAGAATAACGAATAAGCGACATAGGTACACACGCGCATCGTGTGCGCTTTCATCTGTTTAGCAAGCAAATCGAGCAGAGAATGCCGAATGAAAAGGACAATAACGTTTACGGAATGCTCTAAACAACTTTCCAACAAAAATTAATAATGAAGATACCTAGTGTATACATACCATACTACCAGGAGTATAAGCTGTCTTCGAAAACAAAACTCACTACCTACTTAGTAAGCACCTAACGCAGAACGCATGTCAACAATGACGCTCCTCCCGCGATAGAGACAGGGAAGGGAGTACGCTCCCGTCGACTAAAAATAGTACGATAGGGGAGTCCCGCTTGGCCAAACACAACTTCGTGCAGCGTACCGGGAATTCCGGTAGGCTCGCCGAAAACTGCTGGTAGGTAGTCCAGCTTGGTTAGTGCAGGTGGATTGGCATCCTTTAACCCGTGTACTAAGTAGTCTAAGATGCCAGAGATAGCAGTATACCGGTATATGTACATACCTCGCCAGTCAGGGTGGCATCTCGATGGGCTGACACGCGCCAGACTCGTTGACCCTTCACTGATAATAGCATAGGTATACTATCTACACTAAGAACTTAGTAAGCTTTGACTCGGCCCGGGTAGGGAGATGCAGGGTCACTAGCAATGTATGTAAGCGGCCTATGGTATCCAGGGAAAGGATGCTGACCTGTGCCCCGATGGTTTGGATGCGAATAGATTAGGTATCCACAGCCCTCATTGACCCCCCGTGTCTCTGCCTTCGGCAAAAATCACCATTGAACAGGTCTACTTTGTAGCGATCAAACAGAGGAACAGCTGGATGGGAGGAAGCCCAGTGTCGGGCATGCGCTGAGCACACCATCTCCAGCCTCACTCGGCACCTATTAGCTAAGGAATGTCGCCAGCCCATGACCAAGGTGGGTATGAATATCATTCTCGCACGATCAGATCAACGATACCTGTTCCGGACGAGAGCGAAGAGCAAATCAACGGCTTACCATGTCGGCTCGCCCCTGACCGACACATCTCACCTAGGATTCGGGAATATACTAAAAACAATGCCATGCAACCAGGACCAGAGTACCTACATAGTAGCGGGTGCTCGATTGCATACTTATGGTTATGCTTCACATAAAATGGGATAGGTACTATGACATATTCATGCTAACCAGATCTGATCCAGAAAGTCTGGCTACCCCCCGTCAGCAACCACGCACAGCAAGGGCAGCGGTTAGCCCTACTTACCCGTTTGGTCGACACACAGGTAGTCGGGTAGGGGTCCAGGTTGATCCCAACAGTACAGGTGAACATACTGAGAGAACAACTATAGGTCCTGAGTAATGTAAGTATTCTGCGCTGTACTACCAGATAATCTGCAAAGGCTGGTATTGGGTAAAGTGCAGAATTGATGTAGCGTTGTGTAAAATGCCCATCTCTGCTCGCGCCCATGTTCATTCACTCCATGTTCACTTAAAGTTCTTCCCCCTGCGATTCAATTTAGAAAATATCCACTTGTCATCGTTTTGGACAATTCAATTCGATACACACCGTAGCAGCGACCTGAATTGTGCATCCGTCGTTCTGGGTTTCGCATCCTCTGCTCTCATCGCCACTTCTCTTGCGCGCATCTTCTGGTATCGTTATAGCACACAGAGCGACTTCTTAGAAGACACACTTACACCTTGAGGATGTCGGTTCCCTTCGGGGTAGCTGGGGGTTACCACGAAGGCTTCGTCTCTAATACACTCAGACTTCTTATTTCGACGGCCCAGAATCGCCATCGCCACCTGAGGACGGCCTAGTGCGGACAAGTGCGCGCCGTAGAAGCACGACATTCTGCTTGTATCGTAGCTATGTCCGAGAACTATCCATCACCCGACTCGGATAAGGATGTGGCAAGTACGGTGACATCGATCCAGACCAAAGCGTCGCCCGTCGCCGGTAGAGACGACACCGATGCGTCTGGGCCGGTGTTTAAGGGTGTGATACTGCAGCGTGGGCCGCCACAACCAAGTATTCGTCGTCGACAGTCTCATACTCCAGAGGCGTGGGAAGCCGTGAAAGCAGACATTGCGCGACTGTACCTGGAAGAAAACCGACGCCTGAAGGTTAGACTTCTCGAGCGCGTCTCTTTCTGGCCGACTTTCCAAGAAAAAGTCATCCGAACAGGCCATTGACCCCCGTGTTTTGCGTGTTCCCGAGGCGCTCTTATTCCCGGATGGTAATTGCGAAGGAATGTCACTGACCTTTGCCTCCTTGAGCAGGACGTGATGGCCATCTTAGAAGAACAGCATGGATTTTATGCCTCGTGAGTAGTCGCACTCGGATAATTGCTACGAATGGTAATCATGGCTGATGCGGATGATAAGTCCCAAGATGTACAAGACGAAGCTTACCCAGTGGAAATTCTTCAAGAATAATCGTCAGGCCGATGTAGCCAACCTATTGCAACTACAACAGCATCGACTGTCGATGGGTAAAGAGAGCACCTTTCGTCGCAACGGCAGAGCCATCGATATAGAAGCCTATATGAAAAGGAAAGGCCTGCGGCCAGTTGATCTTCTCGAAGCAGCCCAGCCGGGCGATCTGCCCCCTACTCTACGCTGTCGGACTCCGCCACTACCATCACTTTGCTCCAAAAGGATCGACGCACCCGATGATTTCCTCGTTCGGGAGGCGTATCTGCACTGGTCGCTGGATCACCCTCTCATGCCACCACAAATGGACGAGAGATACTTCAAGGAATTAGACCGATGCCAGGAAAGTGAGGCTATGCGTTCAGTCACGCTCTTCACCCACGGCTGCTGGCTATTTACGATAGGAAGGATAAACGAAGGGGGAAGCTTCCTCCAGAGAGCATTCGCCAACATCGACAGTGTATTAGACGGGTCAGCGCATTTCGCCGTGTACGAGCTGATGGGAGCTGCCGCCCGGTATCCGGACCTAGGCATCCAGCGGGTGCTCTGGAGCTACCTGGGGAAATACGCGGCCAAGATTGGCGGGGTGAACAAGCGGCTACAGCGTGTGCTGGAGGCCTACGGCAAGTTCGCGAGGGACTTCAGTCTCGAGCACAACGTGGAGATGCTGCAATGGGGTCGACGTTTCTCGTCGACGCAGAGCAATGGCACGTTCGACGGCGCGCCGTTCGACTACACGCTTATCCGGCCGTGGGACATACTGCCGATGAACAGGTCGTATCACCACCGATACTACTTGAACCAAGGACTATGGGAGGCCGACACGATTCCAACCGCAAGCATATATAGTCCGGAAGGAAACGGGGACTCGTGGTCTTTGCGGGCAGATCTACTCGTCATACTCGGGAATCAGGTTAGTCCGTTGCCAATCTTGACCCCCTTGTGACATCTCTCAGGAGCATAGGTTGCCTGGCTGGGGGGGTTATAGACAACCTCTACCCAGCATAGCTCTTCCTATTTCTACCATGGATAAAAATCGCTGACCCCGAGTTATCAAACAGACGGCGTGGGCAGATAAGAGGATATTAAAAATGGCACACACGATGCTGGGTCAAATGCCGTTGGATCACCCTCCGCGGTATCTCCAATTCATCTGCCTTTATGCCTTGGCCCACGCTCACCGGGCGCGGTGCCGGGGAAAGGACGTCGAACTCAACCCAGATCATAAGCGGGCGAGAGGATATTTACGGCAAGCCATTGAGAGTGAGTATATGGCCGCTCCTTTTCACCTGCTCGCGTACAGCATCCACAAACCGCCCGTGAAGCTCCCGTGCTAGCACAGTCATTCTGCTTCTCATTTTTGACACTAAATAACCAGCATAGCTGACTCGTCCATGCACAGTACAAAAGCAGGCATGGCCAGCAGGCAAGAATTACTACGAGACCCTCACGCTCCTCGCGGCCTGGCACCTCGAAGCCGGCGACGAGGAAGAAGCCGAAAAGGCGCGCAGGAGACGCGATATCGAATGTCAAGACGCATTTACAAACTTATGTCAATGAGCAAGATATCAAATCGTGCCGTTACCTCTGTAGCTTTCTCTTATGCACGCATCGGGCTTCATAGTCGGTGGTAGTTATGCTCAAGGTAGCGACTGTACATATATATAAGATAGAAAGCAAGCAGTGACAGCAACGATGAAATAACCAAATCGTACTGGAGGGAGCCTTTGTGTGTGAGATTGTGACAATACAGTAATAGCATTGAATCTGGTTCTCAATCTTAGACGTGGATAGCTTAGGAGATTCATGTATGTTAGTTATAGAACGTTTCTGCCCGACGTCTTTTTAACGTATAGAAATGACAATATAGGGCGCTTAGGTAGACAGCTGTAAAAGCCATAAAATGAGATGCAAACCTACATCGGTTACCTATACGTAAGAAAAGGGTGTAATAGTGGAGGATTAATAGATGCCCTCCAATAAGTGCCTTATCAAACAAGTACTGCAGCGCCATATCTGTGGCTGATATTAGGCGCGATTGCCCCTCCATTTTGTGGCTGTGCCGGCGCGATTGCCCCTCTATCAATACCTTAAGGTACCAAATATATTCATCTTATCTCGTGTTGTTTGATAGGCAGTGCCTGAGCTCTCCGTTGAGTCATTCGATATACCTACCTACCTAGCCTTTACTTATATCTACTGCAGTCGTTTCCTACCACTACCGCCAAAAACCCAAAGAACAAGAATCGCATTCCAATTCGCAATCGCATATCTGAGAGCAAAGATGGCCGACGCGGACGCGATCGCCGAGGCCACAGCCAAGCTCGTGCTTGACGATGTCACGGGCGAGATGGTCTCCAAGAACGAGCTGAAGAAGCGCACCCAGAAACGAGCCAAGAAAGCGGCGAACGAGAAGGCCAAGGCCGCTGCCGCCTCGAATACCAGCTCGAACAAGCCAGCCGCGCCCAAGCCCAAACCCAAACCCAAGCAAGAAGAGACCGTCGTCGACGCAGATGCCATCTTCAAAGTCGGCTTCCTCGACGAGGTGAGTCGCATACCATTTTCTGACTCCTCCACGATTACTCCTCTCCTCCTTCGTCGCTGTCCTTTTGACGCAACCCTTCCTACACTGCTTATTCATACTAATCAACCTGTCGATTGCGCCAGGTTTTCAAAGAACGTCCCGCGAAAGGTGCCGTCGTCACGCGATTCCCTCCCGAGCCTGTAAGCATACCCGAACGTCGCGCGCATCTCGCATGCCGTCTCTCTCGAAGCCCCTTAGTTGATCGAATGTGCTTAGAATGGCTTCCTTCATATCGGCCATGCCAAGGCCATCTGCGTCAACTTCGGCTTTGCCAAGTATCATGGTGGCAAGACATATCTGAGAATGGACGATACGAATCCTGAGGCCGAGGACGAGAAGTACTTTGTCGCTATCGAAGGTTCGTCCGCATCGCTTATAGGCCCGTCTGTGTATCTGTTCTCGTGCGACGATTTCGTACTGATCTGCCGCTTTTGCTAGAAATGGTCGCCTGGTTGGGATTCACCCCGGTAGCCGTCACATACTCGAGCGACAACTTTCAAAAGCTCTACGACTTGGCCGAGAAGCTTATCGGGTTAGGAAGAGCTTATGTATGCCACTGTAATGGTACGCCTCCTTTCCCCCCCCCCCTGATTTCGCGCGCAACATCCATGTGTACTGATTTCTGTGGACCAATAGACGATGAAATCAAGGCTCAGCGCGGCGGTGAAAATCATGGCCCAAGATTTCGATGCGTTCACGCCGAAAAGAGTGTAGAGGAAAACCTAGCAGAATTCAGAGGCATGCGAGACGGTAAATACAAGCCAAGAGAAGCGTTCTTGCGAATGAAACAGGTTTGTCGCGCCCCTATAAATCCTTTTGCCGACGTTTTCACTGTGGCATTGAGCATAGAGAGGCATCGCTAATTCTTACATGCTTTGGGAATAGGATATCGAGGATGGTAATCCGTAAGTGATAGAATGCAGCTGGCCCCATATGTCCTGCCAAATCTAGGATTACTAACTTGTGACATCAAAGTCAAATGTGGGATCTCGCTGCCTGTACAAACCTTAGCCCACCTGCCATGCGACAGACCATCGCCCCTTGATTGCCATGCTAATACTGTACACAGACAGAGTCCTCGATAAACCACATCATCGCACAGGATCAAAGTGGAGGATTTACCCAACTTACGATTTTACACATTGCCTGTGTGATTCTTTCGAATCCATCACGCATTCGTTGTGTACCACTGAGGTTAGTATTGAGTGATTTGTCTCCTTTTCCGCAATGGCATATTCTTCCAAAAGAGGCTAGCATTGAGATTACCCAGCGCCGCAAGTCCTACAAATCTTCAAAAAACCTTGGGACCTTTGCCATATATCACAATACTAACTCTTAGTGCGTATAGTTCATCCAGAGCAGAGTCAGCTATGAGTGGCTTAACAAAACACGTGAGTATAGCCCAATTCAAAACGCACTTATTATATTATGTAATTGGGGCGTAAATTACTAACTATTACTTCTTTAGTGGGAGTATATGAGCCCATGCAAAGGGAATACGGAAGATTGGTAAGTGAAATTCTGCAATGTTCGATACCTGATTAACTCTAGTTGACCGTTGCGGGTTAGAGCATTACAGGAACCGTTTTATCCAAAAGAAAGATCATGAAATTGGTCACGGAGAAAATTGTAAGAGGATGGGATGACCCAAGGTTATTTACTTTGATTGCGTAAGTACCACCAAGTTTATAAATTCGTGCGAAAGCTAGCCAAACCTACGGAAGGCCTGCCCATCAAGGACACTGCTGACTATGAGGGTTCAAGCATCAAACGACGAGGTATACCTCCAGGGGCCATCGTTGAATTCGTTTCTGAGCTTGGAGTCACGACCGCTCCAAGTGTTATCCAAATCTCGAGATTTGAGCAGACCGTCCGGAGATATCTGGAGCGTACAGTACCGAGGTTGATGCTTGTCCTTGATCCAATTCCAGTGGTAATAGAAGATGCGGAGGAAACAGAAGTTGAAGTACCTTTCTCTCCAAAGGACCCAGAAATGGGATCTCACAAGTTGAAGTTCACTCCAACTGTGTACATTGATCGTTCAGATTTCCGAGAGGTAATTTTTCTCCATTTCTTTCTGTCGTTAGCGACAGGGGTCTACCCAGAACGCTACTATAATCCCCGATTTTTCTCATGTTGTGCCGTAAAATAAGAGTAGTAGGTGCTGACTCTCAACCAGGCTGACAGCAAGGATTATTTCCGTCTCGCGCCTAACAAAACAGTTGGTTTGCTCCAGGCCCCCTACCCAATCAAGGCTGTCTCTTTCACCAAAGATGAGGCAACAGGAGAAGTGACCGAGGTCCGCGCTGTATTCGACAAGGAGACGAAGAAACCCAAGACATTTATTCAATGGGTACCATCCGGTTCGCGTGAGGCTGAGGTGCGAATTCATAACTCCTTATTTAAATCCGAAAAACCCGACGACGCGGAAGGTGGATTCCTCAACGATTTAAACCCAGAGAGCGAAGTCATTTACCCGAAGGCACTGATTGAGTCCGGATTTGATGAGGTGAAGGCACGGGCGCCGTGGCCTGAAGCAGCGGGTGAAAGCGAGCTTGGCAAGGGAGGCCTGGAGAGCGTGCGCTTCCAAGGAATGAGGGTTGCCTATTTCGTGAGTGCTGTTATCTATCCATTAGCCCGTGGGTTTACTTAATCTGACTCTTTTGCGATAGGCTGTCGATTTGGTTGATAGTACTGATTCGAAGATTGTACTGAATCGAATTGTGTCTTTGAAAGAGGATGCCGGAAAGAGTTGATGTAGGAGCCTGTAGGTTCTGTGTCTCAAGAATATCGTTTCACGATCTAGTTGTGTCGGTGTTGACACCGAATGATTCGAGCAAAAGTCGGTGGGGAGAGATTGACTCATCATGTGCCGCTATCTTGATCTCGTGAACAATTGAGATTGATAGGGCGATATAAATATATCACACCCTCATTGGGATAGATGTACAGCCATATCACTTTCATTGATAATGTGTCACAGCACATATCATTCCTACTACAAAGAAATACAAACGAAATGAAGCCTCAGTATCTGCGCCTTTTCTCTTTTCTTCGTTTGGTCGATGTTTATCTTATGTTACAAGGCATATATGTGTCATTTCATAGTAAAAGGCATCCTATAAAACACAGTATTACGGTTTTATACCTTGTGGTGACCCAGTCATATATTGACTTTCAACATCAGCTTTAATTATCCAGTATTAGAACACCTCTTTACTTCATATAGAAGGCTCATTTGTAATATTATACTACTTTCATCATCACATATCCCTAACAAAATTTCCTAGCTTTTTATTATTTTAACCATTAGGGTTATAGTATTTATTCATTTTCACCCTTTGATAATTATTGATATATTTGTCTTATTCCATTATAAGCAACCCATGAGCATCGACAACGCATTAAAAAAGCTAGATTTGGACCGGGGCCATCTCGAGATTCACGCTGGGATGTGGATGGTGTACATATACATATGGAATAGCGAGTGACTGAGCAGCACCATGTTTTCTTGTACCGGCAGGCATAGTTCCTCAAATCATAAACAGATACAAATCTATTAGTCCTCTAAGAATTACCGAAAGAACAGGTTTCAACGAAACTATACTTTATCAGCAACAGCACAGCATACCACAATATTACAAGCGCCACACACAGAAATCACATCGCAGTCCTAATTTCGACCCAAGAATAGCAAACATCAATAGAACACCAATATAGTGCGGACAATAATGCGGACACAATGGGCCTCTTTTCCTGTACTATAGCCTCCATTATAGCTGCCTGCCTGGTCGCCAGCCTTCCCATCAAATCTACGACGTATACCCGCCCCCGGCTAATTGTGTCTTGTCAGCCGGTACTAACCATCATTATCCTGTTGAGTCACGGGTGCCAATGAAGCAATTAATCTCAGATGAGATCCCATAGCCTATCAGATAAATGCCGCCCGAGCCCAGCAGAACCCTTGGTACTATCACTTTTATGAGAGGCAGGCGTATCGTTCGGCAATACGGTGGCGGCCTCGCGCCCTCCCCCTCTTGCCTCATCCCTTTTTTGGGATTGTATAAACGTGTGACGTCTCTGCGCGAACTGACTTCGCCTTGTTCCTCCTTCTGTCTAACTGTTTGTTATATGTACAGCAGACAACACAGCACACTACAGCATAGCACAGCATACCTAAGGTAGTGATAGTGACTGTGTTCCAAACATGTACTGGTCCACGATCCTCGGGCTCTCGACCCTAGTCGGAGCCGTCCCGCAGTTCGGAGGAGGAGGAGGCGTCACCATGTTGCGCTTCGGCTGCTCGCAGGTCGTCATCGACCGACTCGATCCCCTCGTCAACCCCGGCGTGATCCCCTCGCCGCACGTCCACCAGATTGTCGGCGGGAACACGTTCAACGCCTCCATGACGACGGGCGATGTCTCGACTGCCGCGACGTGCACTACCTGTGCGTTCTCGGAGGACTTTAGTAACTATTGGACGGCGAATCTGTGAGTTCTCCTCGGCGTTTTCAGGAGTTTTCAGGGGGGTTTTCGTGCTTCTTCGTTGGGAGTGATAAAGAAAAGCTACTAGGGAGACGAGTGGGAGATATGTTTGAAATTCCTTAACTTTTTGAATTAATGAGGATGGTTCAGGGGTTGATAGATGGATTGATTATAGCTGACTGGTATCACAGGTACTTCAAGGCCCGTAACGGAACTTATAAGCGCGTTCCTCAGGGCGGTGCTGCGTATGATATACTCATCACATTACCATTACCATCTTCACATTATGATCTCAAGACTTGATTCCATGCTGTTGCGTCGGCACCGTCACTAACATACTCCCCACCGATGTAGATATCAATTCAGCGATAATTTCAGCACGCAAATCGGAGGGGGTGTCCTCGTGTACTACGTCTCTGCCCAGCCGGGGCAGATCACTGCATTCAAGCCTGTTCGTCCTCTCTTTTTCCTTCCCTCTTTTTTCCTTTTCTTTTCTCTTTTATTTTGATCGTGCTAGACATCGTGAAACTAACAGCAATGGACATGAATAGGGTTTCCGCATGCTCGCCGGAGACGCCATGGCGCGCTCTCGCACGGGCACTACCCTGAAATATCAGAATTGCTACCGCTGCTATACCGGTCCTAACTTTGGCGGTGATGTCTCTGCACCTTGCCAGGATTCCAAGTATGTTTACACCTTTATGGGTTTATGTTTGCAGTGTATGATAGGAGTTGTTGCTGATGAGACACGCAGGATTGATACCGAGTACCTACCCAAGAAGCAGTGTGCCGGCGGCATCCGATCGAATATCCTCTTCCCAACGTGAGTGCCATGTCACGCTAATCTTATACTATCGTTACTTACTGCCCTTTTTCTACCATATTTCCAAGCTGTGTTTCTTGTTTCGTTGCTGATATAATGGCTGATTCGATGGCGCCAGATGCTGGGACGGTAAGAACCTCGACACGCCCAACCACCAGGACCACGTCGCGTACCCGACGACCGGGCCGGCCAACTTCCTGAGCCTGGGCGGGTCCTGCCCCTCGACGCACCCGATCCGCATCCCGCAGCTCATGTACGAGGTCGTCTGGGACACGACGGGCTTCAACAACGCCAATGATTGGCCCACGGACGGATCGCAGCCTTTCTACTTTAGCCAGGGTGATAACACTGGTAAGTCCCCTTCCCTCTTCCCTTCCTCATTCCCTTCTCCCTTCTCCCTCCCCATCCCCCTTTCCCCCTTCCCCTTCCCCTCCCTCCTTTTTCGCACTTACGTACAAGAATGATTTGATATGCCAGAAGTACCATGATACCTGGATGTTGCAATGACAGAGCCAATCTAACTTTGTGTGTGTGTGTGATGAAGGCTACGGACAACACGCCGACTACGTCTTCGGCTGGAAGGGCAACGCGCTGCAGAAGGCCATGGATACCTCGGGCTGCATGGGCGCCAAGTGCTCGACGCTCGCGAACCAGGCCATCACTAATGCCAAGGCGTGCAACGTCAAGCCTGTTGTCCAGGAGAACCATGATGGCTGTAAGTCATAAATACCTACCTAGTGTCTACTCTAACCTTGAGGTTTCGATGATGATACTGATGAATTGTAGGGATCACTGAGCTGCCTGGCGCGTCCATGCAGATGTAGTTGATGGCTTGACTATAAGATGGTGGCGAGTGAGAAAGGGGGAGACGAGGGGGGACAAGGGGGATATGGCATAGGGGATGTGCGAGATGTTGGGAAAGAGAGTAGTGCGAGTATTCTAGACTGTGAAATGCGATTGTCCCGATATACATTTCTGTGGTATACAGGTATCTTCCTGTTCATATTGAGATATTAGTGCTCTGATACAAGTGAGCGAACTGCCGATGTGGGTGTTCGCGAAAGCCATTAGCGCTGTTAGAAATCGAACCCAACTCGCTAGATACGTAGGTAGCTCGCGGTAGGTGATCCACGACTTACCTACATGGTATTCTTGTTACAGATATACGTCTTCCTCTAGAATGTCTAGGTTATAACCTTGTTTAGGTTTTTAAAGATCGAAGTCACCTTTTGAGTTGTGTGGTTCATCAAAGTTGAGTCTGTGTGTAATATATCTTCTAATCGGTTTACCCAGGTAGGTAGTAAGGGGACTATTAGAGCTACTCGATACTAAACATCTCTGGTGCAGATTAGTATAGGTAATTATACAGATAAATATCTTTTTGTCGAGGTCAGAGCTATGAGATGGTATTCTCGCTTTCTCGGAGATAAAATACGGAGATAAAATTTAGAGTCTGGACATTTGTCCGTGGTCGCATTCTATTGCCATTGCCACCAAGGTACGGGATATGAGTCCTCGACGAAAGCATAGTATGCTTTGACTAGTGCAATGTTTGACTCAAGCCTGAAGGAGTCGGTTATTGCAGTGCATTATAACCCTCCATATCAAGTAGTAGGTTTTGAGCACTTCTCAGTACGACCCAGAGCCCTCTCGACAGACATGATTTTCCTCAACGAGGCTCGAGTCTTGGACTTACTGTGAGGACACTGGTCGCGAGATATTTCGTCGATGGTTCCTGGTTGTCGGTGTTCCACTCTTAGCAACGACACCTTGCTGTCACCCCACGACTGACCCTTGGTAACAGGTCGCTCTTAACAGTGGTTCTATTAAGTTGTGGTTAAAATTAACTTGCTAAGTTTCAATGAAATAACAACGGCTTCCTTTATCATCCTGTTTCTTATGCTAGGTACCTCTAGCAAGTTTCTTCACCGCCTTCCAGCTTCACTTGGCGACCCCAACATTGGCTTGCTTACCTGGTGCAGCGAACGCTGCATAGCTATTTCTTTTTATGGGTTAGTGCAGAGCACTAGGATATACCTTTCGGGAACCTATCTTGGACCTCTATCTTTCGAACATGTATAAGTAAATGACAGGTACTGCCTACCAGGTTGGAGATAACTGCCCAGGATATCGCCGGACTGGTAAGCAATTCGGGGATGGCGATAAGCATGAATCGCACAGCAGGGTGTGTTTCATTTTCAGTGCATGGGCCAGGGCTGCCTGACACTGCCTGGTTCTGGCCGGGGGTTGTGGCGGTGCCCACAATAAATTGCCTTGACTGCCCTGGGCTGTCCGCTAGCCGTGCTTTGAGAGAAAATTTAATCGATAATGATTCGCGGATAGCCCCACAATCCCCTCCAAAGTTCAGGACAGCCCACCATCCCACCAGAATCTTGCTCTCAATTTTTTTGCCCCTCCACTGCCAAAGTCTAAATACCTTCCCATTGCAGGTACTTGGTAGCCACTGTAGTGCAATGTAGTAGTGACCGCAATAGGAACCGCTGGCCCATAGTATGGCCAACCAAAGTCAGGCTCCCGTCGATTGCCAGCCAATCAACCAGCAGGCATAGCACATGCCAGTTACATGCAGTACTTATCGAAGGCCGGCACTGCTTACCGTAGTACAAGTACCGATCAGCATAGAATACATACAAACGGGACGGAAGAAAGAAAGAAGGTAAAAAAAAAATTTCTAAACTTTCTTGAGGCAAAGCCATCCACCCCCCATCCCACCATCCCACCGCCTGAAAATAAATTCTTGTCCACACCCCTCTTCCCGAGCCCTTCTCATCCTTCCCACTCTCCCCTTAACCACACTTTTTTTCTTAATCCCTCTTATCATCTGCCTTGTTTGGAAGATTGTTTGAACTGAGTCTCCTCCGCTCAGCTCGCATTCTTTCTGCAGCTTGGAAAACGCAGGGCCGGTTCTGTTTCTGATTCCTCCGTCAGAAAACCAAGCCTGCGCTCTCTCGCTGTTGTTCCCACGAACAACCCTTCAACCCCTTTTTAGATTTCCGTTTCTCTTGTCGACGGATATTTGCCTACGATCGGCCGGATAAAACGATTGATTTCGATAGATTCCTCTAGATCTCCCAACTCAACGATACCCATCTTTGACCTCGTTTTCTTCGGAGACCAGCGAGCGAATTAGACCCCAATACAAAAGAAAAATCAATCAAGATGCCTTCCGAGAACGCTCAGTCCGCCAAGGTCCTCGATGACCTGATGGCCAAGCTCACCATCTCCAAGGATGCTGCCGCCACCAAGGATGCATCTGCTGCCCTCGCCTCGTTCATCAACGGCCCCATTGAGGACCAGGAGGCTCCCACAAAGTAAGCACATTTTCTGCCCCGTGTCATTTTCCACCCACCTACCTAATTCTGCATGCGACACCCTATGCTTGTGTGTGTGGTGCGGTTAGCCGTATGGGGACCGCCAACACGACCATAGCATTGGTTCATCGCAGGCCATTTGTCAGGGGAATGAGCCTGTATTTTATCGCAGGCATTTGATTATTCCGTGCAAATCAGCTAACACTTTCTTTTCCTAGAACTGTTGAGGCCTTGAAGAAGGCCATTACCAACAAGAAGGATGCCGCTCTCCGAGAAAAGGCTGCCGAGGCCATCCAGGCCATCGCCCAGCACTCCGAGATCTCCGCCAACGTCGAGCCTTACCTCGTCGTTCTGCTTCCCCTGGTCTTGGCGGCCATTGGCGACAAGATCACCGCTGTCAAGAATGCTGCCACCGCGGCGGTTCTCGCCATCGTTGAGGCCATCAACCCCAACGCTGTCAAGGCCGCTCTCCCTCACATCAAGAACTCCATCCTGACCGCCCAGAAATGGCCCGAGAAGATGGCTGCTCTCGACTGCATTGAGACCCTCGTTCGCACTGCCCCCGCTCAGCTCGCATACCGTGTCCCCGAATTGATCCCCGTCATCTCTGAGTCGATGTGGGACACCAAGAAGGAGGTCAAGGACCGCGCCTACAAGGTCATGGAGAAGATCTGCGAGTTGATCGTCAACAGGGATATTGAACGCTTCATTCCCGAACTCATCAAGTGTATTGCCAAGCCTGAGAATGTCCCCGAGACAGTCCACTTGCTTGGTGCTACCACTTTCGTCACTGAGGTCCAGGAACCTACCCTCGCCCTCATGGTCCCTCTACTTGACCGTGGTCTTGCTGAGCGTGAGACTGCCATCAAGCGTAAGGCTGCTGTCATCGTCGACAACATGTGTAAGCTCGTCGACGACCCGAGCATCGTCGCGCCTTTCTTGCCCAAGATGATGCCAGGTCTCACCAAGAACTACGAGACGCTCGCCGATCCTGAGGCTCGTGAGAAGACAAAGCAGGCTCTTGACACCCTGGTTCGTGTTGGTGACATCAAGGATGGCAAGATCCCTGAAGTTCGCCACGACGGTGATATCGATACTGTCGTGGCCCACCTTAAGGCGGCTATTCCCGCCAAGCACTCCAAGGTTGTCGAGAAACTCGGCCCTGTTGTCGAGTACGTTGGTGCCATTGGTGGCCAGCTTGTCGACGAGAAGGAAGTTGAGTCTGCTGTCTGGGCCGGTGCCGTCAAGCCCTTTGTCACTGTGCTCGTCGGCGACGCCGATGCCCAAACCATCGTTGACACTCTCCGAAAGCGCGCCTCTCCAGGTATCGAGGAGGATGCCGCCGAGGAGGACGAGGATGATGATGGTGAGGATCTCTGCAACTGCACCTTCTCTCTCGCCTACGGTGCCAAGATTCTCTTGAACCAGACACACCTGCGACTGAAGCGTGGTCGCCGCTACGGTCTCTGCGGTCCCAACGGTTCGGGCAAGTCAACCCTCATGCGCGCTATCAACAACGAACAGGTTGAAGGTTTCCCTAAGCAGAGCGAGGTCAAGACTGTCTTCGTTGAACACGACCTTGACTCGGCTGATACTGAAATGACCACAATTGACTGGACAATGAAGAAGCTTTCCGAGGCTGAAGTCTCCTCCTCAAAAGAAGAGGTCGAGGCTCGTCTCGCCGAGTTCGGCTTCACACCTACTATGGTTTCTGGTGACATCACTGCTCTCTCTGGTGGTTGGAAGATGAAGCTGGCCCTGTGTCGTGCCGTCTTCGAAGCCCCCGATATTCTGCTTCTGGACGAGCCCACTAACCATCTCGACGTGAAGAACGTCAAGTGGCTCGAGGATTACCTCATCAACTCTCCCTGCACTTCCATCATCGTCTCCCACGACAGTGGCTTCTTGGACAATGTTACCCAGTACATCATCCACTACGAGCGTTTCAAGCTCAAGAAGTACAAGGGTAACCTGAAGGAGTTCGTCCGCAAGAACCCCCATGCCAAGTCGTACTACGAGCTCGGAGAATCTGAGATCGAGTTCCAGTTCCCCGAGCCCGGTTTCCTTGAGGGTGTCAAGACCAAGGCCAAGGCCATCTTGCGTGCCACCAAGATGAGCTTCCAGTACCCTGGTACCCCCAAGCCCCAGATCACAGACATCACCTTCCAGTGCTCTTTGGGTTCTCGTATTGCCGTCATTGGTCCTAACGGTGCCGGCAAGTCGACACTGATCAACGTCCTCACTGGTGAGCTTATCCCCACTGCTGGTGAGATCTACCAGCACGAGAACATCCGTATCGCCTACATCAAGCAGCACGCTTTCGCCCACATCGATAACCACCTTGACAAGACGCCTTCTGAGTATATCCAGTGGCGTTTCCAAACTGGTGAGGATCGTGAGACCATGGACCGTGCCAACAAGATCATCACCGAGGATGATGAGAAGGCTATGGACAAGATCTTCAAGATTGAAGGCACTCAGCGACGCGTTATCAGCATCAGCAGTCGGAGAAAGTTCAAGAACAGCTACGAGTACGAATGTTCATTCGCTCTTGGTGAGAACGTCGGCATGAAGAACGAACGATGGGTACCCATGATGACTGCCGACAACGTTTGGCTTCCCCGAAGCGAGCTGCTCGCCTCTCACCAGAAGATGGTTGCCGATGTCGATATGAAGGAGGCTTTGGCTTCTGGTCAGTTCCGTCCTCTGGTCCGTAAGGAGATTGAGTCTCACTGCGCCAACTTCGGTCTTGATGCCGAACTGGTTTCCCACTCTCGTATGAAGGGTCTGTCTGGTGGCCAGCGTGTCAAGGTCGTGCTCTCTGCTTGCTCATGGCAACGTCCCCACCTGATCGTCCTCGACGAGCCCACCAATTACCTGGATCGTGACTCTCTCGGTGCTCTGTCCAAGGCCTTGAAGAAGTTCGAGGGTGGTGTCATCATCATTACCCACAGTGCTGAGTTCACCAAGGATCTTACTGAAGAAGTCTGGGCTGTCATGGACGGCAAGATGACGCCTTCAGGTCACAATTGGGTGCAAGGTCAAGGTTCCGGCCCCAGGCTAAAGCAGGGTGAGGAGGACGAGGAGGACAAGTTCGACGCCATGGGCAACAAGATCGTAACAACCAAGAAGAAGGCGAAGCTGACAAGTTCCGAGGCGCGAAAGAAGAAGAAGGGTAAGTCTTTCAGGCTAATCCTGCCTTTCATTCAGTTGCTAACAATAGTTCTCAGAGCGTATGGCCCGCCGGAAGCGCGGTGAGGAGGTCTTCTCTGATGAGGACGACTAAACTCGCACACATTATACGATACATGATCAAACGCACTAGCGTCTTTATGAGCCATTCTGACGACCTAATACCGCACGGCGGCATGATATAGCTTCATTTCCTTTGTCATTTGTGCCACGAAACCAAAAGTTGGGTCTTGCATGGTTGGGGCATGTCATTTCATTTCGTACGATTCTAGCGCGGTTTGGTTGATAGAGGCATTACCAAGAACGGGAAGGCTTTTCCGTAGAGTCGACTAAGACGTAGCGGAGCTCTCTCAGCTGGGATTGGAGGATCCTAAGAGAGAGTGACGCTTAAAGGAGTTAGTCGCCGAGATACTATGGTGGTAATAGATGACTGCCTCGGTCAATAGACTGGATTGATAGAACACGCTAAAGTAGTTCACCTCAAAGTTCTCAGAATATTGTTCAAACGCAAAAGTGAAGTGATCATTAACTCATTCAATGCGACCTAACAGTAAAAGGCGCGCATGAGAAATGTGAAGTGAGTGTGCATGTTCAGGTACCATACTCGACGATCATCCTTTCCTTCCTCGACATACCATCCACCCTACCAAGTTCAAATTTACTTACGGAACCAGCACCGTAAAATGGTGTTTAATGGCACCACGTGTAACCTTAACCCAGCTCACCAAATAGTAGACATATTTGCAGGTCATATTTACATTAGATTGATGTACTGTTAATGGTGTATTCGGCTACCTTGAAAATAAACTTGTAAATCATTAAATAATAATTGTAGTCATGCACGATCGGCGAATTTTTGCAATATCGGGTTATTATATTCTCCAGAAGACATAAAACGACGTAGCATTTATAGATGTAGTCTTGGTCTTGTAGTAACATGCTGTGAGGTATAGTCTTCCTCCTAAGTATTGAGTTTGGCAAATCAAGTCAAGTAGGTTGAGGGCGTGAAGTATATAAATAGTAATATACGGTTCGATATGAGATGTTTAGACTTAACTGTTTAGACGGAGGAAGCTTTGATTAACATGTTTTGTAAGTAATCATTTAATGAATCTCATCATCGTTGTCCAGAATTTGGTGTTGGTGTGTCCAGCTAGAGCTGGCAAGCAATCAAGTTCCTGTGTGTTGTCGGTCTTGGAATGCATACATACTTCTACAACTCGGCCACCTACATCAATCTCACGAGGACCTTTTCTGCACGAGAGGACAAGGATGATCATGTTTAATGTTTGCCCCAAACATAAGGACTAACTCACGGATCGAACAATACGATTGTTCAAAGACATGTGACTAGTATCAACACAAAGACCATTGTCTTCCCACATATACAATCCTCTCGTTCGCCCCGTTTCGAACAGAGAAAATACGCGGGGCATAACAAAGAGAACAGAAAGCTATGGAAGTTGTATAAACGCCCCTTATCTTTCGTCTGTCCTCCCAATTTTCATCCAATCCTCCCACAATAATACCGATATGCCAATTTCCCATCATGTGTCAATACTGGGCAACAACGTTCCCCTGCGGCTGCTTCACCTTCCGCTCATCAGGCTACGAATTCTGCGAGCACAGAGGCAGCAAGGACTGCAAGACCACCCTGAAGTGCTATACATGGCGGACCTTCTGTCCTGCGACGAGAAGGGCGCTGAGAGGACGTAAGTTCACCCCTGGAACCCGTTTTCCGGCTTGTTGTGATACGATTGAGTCAACTGAGCGCGTGAAAATGTGTCGCAAGTGCGATTCTTCCCCGACGAATCCTGCTGAGGGCCCTACGCTTTGGCATTGCGCGCCTCATTTAAGATTGGTGGAGACGAGGGACGATGTAAGTGTTGTGGAGGCAGAAGGGTTTTTCGAGCGGGCTGTGCGGCTTTGGCCTGTTGATCATCAGCGAAGGTATTTTCGGCGTAAGGGTGATGAGGCGGCCAGAGGGGTTGGGTGGTCTTATTGAGCACTTCACCTTACGGAAAATACTGAACATGTAGGGAAATATATATGCAAAATTATACCTCATAGCCTTCTTTAAGAACAACACTCCTTAATGTGTATATAGTTGAGCTATAGCTAGCGAGGATGTCTTGTTCTGAAATACAGACTTTGCTGGGGGTAACTAGTACAGCTGAAATTTGTATTTCATCATTGTGACCCTCGCGCAACAAGCCGGTTGTGATACCAGCTATGGCTGTCCGCTTTCTAAAAGGGCTTTATACTAAGTGTCGTAAAAATAAAGTGCGATAATTGGTAGCTGGCGATCGAATATTATTGATGTGACTTTTCTGTTTACTTTCGTTGTTTTAGGGAGGTATTCCTTGAGATTGGTTATATCAGCTTGGAATCTCCCTATTTTTTATTATATATTCTATTCGATGAAATTATTTACTTCAATAAAACTTCCTATTGTTATGATTACTGTTATTTCAACCTCATATACTCTCTCTTTTTCTTTTCTTTTGTTACTTGCAGAAGCAGGTTGTCGCTCCTATTAGGCTTAAATCCGCTTATGTGAGCGGCCTTAAGAGCACAGTCGGACGCGAGTTTTTCCAGGGGCGCGCACTCAAAAAAAAGACATTCATGATTCCAACCCTGTATATTCAAGAGCTTCTGCTAAACCCCTAGCGCTTTTGCCCGAGTTATCCTCAATGGGTACATGATCTTCTCTGTTCGTGGATCTTTTTCGGTGCAGGCTGCAATGCTTATCTCCGACGCCGAAATTTTGAAGCTGTTTGATCGTTGACTTCTCCGATCTTTTATTATGTAGCTGAATCCATCTTACATGTACAGTAGAGTCTATTCTAGACTTTGAGAGACGTAAGCAAAGCTTGAGAGACCCAAGCCTACCTGGACTTTCCAGAATAATAGATAGGCTTAAAGCCGAAAACGGTTCTGCCACGAAAAAGTCGCCAATGGTCCCGCCGACGTACAGAGAGGTAGAGGCTGAGATTACTGACGTGATCAAGTAGGATTTTCAGCATGACTGAGGACCCCATGCATCTCTTGGCTACTCTCGGTACTTGCAGCAAGGTAGAATGCGGAGGCGTCCAAGGGATCTCACATCTAGCTAACGTCATAGGAAGCGCTAATTATTTCACGGTCAACTTTGCTTATGGCTTCGTTGTTTCTTTTTTTTCTATCCCACCCCACGAGTCGGGCGCGATGGGGCTCTGCAGCTGTATGTATAAGCCTGCGCTTATAAGACCAGCTTGTCGCTGGCATTGAAAGTTGAAAATCGAGCATCAGCAGCAGTACCTTAACAGATATCAACGAGATGACAACAACAGCAGGATCAGTTCCTCTCGCGGGTTCGCGCAAGCTCTCCTATGCCGTCACATCGCCATCGTCGGCCGGCGAGCACCCTTTCATACTCCTATCTAGCCCCTTATGCACCACCATTACCGTCTGGGATCTCGTTGTCTCGCAATTGACAGCGCTGGGCTTCAGTGTCATCCGATATGACCTGCCCGGCCACGGACTGTCGGGAGCGCCCGCCGATCTCTCCTCGACAACACTCGACTCCTTGGCGCAAGACGTCCATGACCTCCTCGCGCATCTCAACATCCAGAAACTACATGCCTGGATCGGCGTGAGCTTAGGCGCCGCCACCTCTATCGTCTTCACGTCGAAACATCCCGGCGTCGTGGAGAGGCTGATTCCATGCTGCACCATCTCCCGTTCACCCACCAAGGCGGGCACCGCGGACATTTTCAGTCCGCGCATCGCTGCTGCCCGCAAGGTCGGGAACATGGATGCGGCTATCGACGAGACGATGGACCGCTGGTTCGGTCGTGCTTGGCTGGACTCGCACCCCGATGAGGCAGAGCGTGCTCGGAAGGCGATGCTTGGCACCAGCATCGACGGGTTTGAGACGTGCTGTGCTGCGCTGAGGAATCCGAGCTTCGATCTTGAACCCCTCGTCGCCGAGGCGGGAAGTCACGTCGATTCGGCCATGCTTCTCGTCGGAGAGAAGGAGGAGGGCGTCATCGCGAGTATGGACCTACTGCGTCAGGGCATCGAGACTGGGTTGAGAAGCAGAGGCGATGGGACGGTGTCGGTGCGCTTGGAAGTGGTTCGGAATGCAGGGCATGTTCCTTTCGTGGATAATTTCGAATACTTCGTTGCTCTCATCACCAGGTTCCTGAGCTAGAGATCGGCTACAAGCGGCGATGAATTGAACGCGTGGTGTTCATGACTACGTATTTCGCGGGAGTGGTATGACGCTGGCAATGTCTTTGTTGATTAAAAGGCATATATATTGAAGACTTACATGACTAGATACTTTTGCTTCCAATATTAGCAGAGGCTAAGGGAAGAAATGAATTCTTTTTCTTTCAGAACTACGGATTTGCTTAAGAGCAGATTCGAATGCCCATGTTCAACAAGGAATACTCAAACGATGCCGCCTTACTAGTGTATCCCGGCGTTGCCTACCACAAGGGTTAAGCGAATTCTTTGTCAGCGGCACATCCCTCCTAGTAGTAGTATTAGCTTGTATCGGAGTAGCATTTGTGGCCGCATACCGCATACGATATAATCAATATATCCGTATTATCCCTTGAGTAGACTTTTCAGGTGTCCCCAAGTATATGATTATTCCATTAGGTATAACGATGATACCTATCATCTGCAGACGAAAGAAAACGTAGTGTGGAGGACAGGGCTCCACCGCCGTGGTTCGACTTGTTGCGTATTCCGAAGCCATTATCTCGGCCGAAGTGACAGCACCGCGATCCTAACCGTAAATAAGCATAGGACTGAGTTTGCTTTAACTTACTGTATCTCACCAGACTACTTATAGCCTATAAGTATATCTACCCCTATCATACATAGTAGAGAACGCGCGGCTAACGTGGTGTGTTTGAGACACCTCTGCATTTATTCACCGAAAAGAAAAGTCCTTGTGAGACTCGCAAATATTTGAAAGTGAAAGACCATGATACAGCAGTCCTTACGGATGTAGCAGATTCGTGTGTTATGACGCAACACAGCTGTTTTATCTGGCACATACACAGCTAATACTACGTGGTGATCCACGTGTATACTACATAGTACAAATTCTTCGCGGGATCAGAGATTTCGCTAAGATCGATTGAAAGGTTCCAGATCTTTGGTCGCGCATCCAAACCTCTTATCCGCCTGCGCTACCTCCGAACTCCCCGCCCTCTTTATCCCCCGTTTGCGGGCAACGCTCTCCCCTCGGATCCGCTCGGATCGGTGGATGCGGCGTCCGCATACTCACCCGCCGTGGATATCGGAATTTACAAAGAGCTATTGCAGCAGTCTCGTAGGTGTAGAACAACATCGTGGCTTGGTTAGCGGAAGCCACTAACCGTCCCTGGTCAACGGCTCCGTCCAGGTCCTGGTGCCAAGACGACGGGGGTTTCTGGGCAGATCATGATGCAAGCAACCGTTCATGTTAGCAGGTGGTTGTCGGTCTTCGCGCTCTCCTAACCCCCGACTTCTGGACCCATAGCGGAAGGATTATGAAGAGAAATGATGCAGGTCCAGCTGAATGGCACGGCCAACGTTGAAATAAGACCACAGCAATGAGGTAGAGGTGCATATCCCAGCAGATCGTTTCTAAGCAGGCATCGTCATATATATTACCTCTTACTGTATTACCATTTTGTTTAAGTCTTGTGCTACTCTTACCCTCTCAGTCGTTCATACCACACGTGCACTGTTCCAGGCAATCGAACCTGTCTTGGCCTCTTTTCATTATTTACTGCTCTTGGCCAAAAACAGACATTTCCATTACCTGCTCAAGTCTCCCATTAACTCTTTGTTTATTCCCCCCCCCCGCGCCCACTACTTCAACCCGAAAAGAAAATTAGTGTCGTCTCATCGGCGTTGTCATCACCTTAAATTAAGCATCATGCCACAGATGCAGCCGTCCGGGCCGCCGTACGCCTCCCGCAACGCAGGGCTCGGTGGCCGCCCAGAGGTCATACCCGACATCCCGATCAGCGCCGTCTTCATATTCCTCTATCTCTGCTCGGCCGTCACCAACATGACCATACTGCAAATCAACTTGCGGAGAAAACACAAATTCGTCATATCCGGCGCGTTATTCGGGTTCTCCATGTCCAGGATCATCACCTTCATTCTACGCATCGTATGGGCCAAGAACCCAACCAACGTGCGCCTCGCCATCGCTGCCAATGTCTTTGTCAACGCCGGTGTTCTCGTCGTCTACGTCGTAAACCTGATCTTCGCCCAGCGCATTCTCCGCGCCGCACAACCCGCCATCGGGTGGAATCGTGCCCTCAGTATTATCTTCAAGGTCTTCTACGTCGGCATCTTCCTCGCCCTCGTGCTCGTCATCTACTCGGCGGTGCAGGGCTCATATACCCTGGACACGAACATCCTGCGCATAACCCGCGACATCCAACTCGCCGCCACCACATACCTGCTCGTCTTCACCACGCTGCCGATATGGCTGCTGATAGCAGCCTACGTCGTGCTCCCGAAATCCGAGGAGGCGGAAATCTTCGGCGCCGGTCGCATGCGGACCAAGGTCGTCATCAACGTCATCTCGACGGGCATATGCATCTTCCTTGCCGGGTTCAAGACCGGGGCGACATGGGAAGCGCCCCGACCGGTGACGAACCCCGCCTGGTATCAATCCAAACCCGCCTTCTACGCCATCCTCTTCGTTCCCGAGCTCATCATCCTGGCCCTGTTTGTCTTCTCTCGTGTCGACAAGCGCTTCCACATCCCCGACGGAAGCAAGCAGCCGGGACACTACTCCAATCCCCCGAGCCAGGAAACGACGATTGAAAAGGCAGAGTCCACCGATCAGAGCGATAGCCAGGTCTAAATGAGAGGAAGGGAGGAAGAAAAGTAGAAGATCTCCAATAATCTCGCGATTTTTTTCACGATCATGTTTTCATTGTCATTTCGTTAGCGATACCCAGGTAGAAGTCACTCATCTTGACCACCAATAAAATATGCATAATAGAGCAAAATTGCAAAATAGTTTTTTTTTTTTTTCACTGAGCTACATTGTGTTATTCTCTTACGAACTGGTGCATATAATAGGTAAGTTGGGCTAATGACATGGCGAAACCCAATGCAGTGAAATGAAATGTTTGATCAAGGGTCTATACGAGCTAAGCGCTGGGTTGTACAAGTCGCAGCCTATAGATCGAGAGTCTTAGTGTACGAGAGAGACTGTCTTGAGTGAGGTAGGTAATTCAGCTCTCGCTAATCTAAGACACGTATTTGAACGGGCCACGGAGGTTGACAATACCGAAGGGCCTAGATCCGTCTGTGAAGCGCAGTCTAAGTGGGCCCTGAAGATACCGGTATGTGAATCATGTACGGAAGTGGTATATGTATAGGTATTCGAGAAGCAGAGTAATGGACGCTAAGGAGTCTTTCCTTAATACGGCATGAGTGTAAGTAAGCCTTAATGTTGCTGTCATGCAGCCAAGAGTTCACGAAGCCGCTTCCGCACCTTCGCCGGCTCCCTCCCATCCTCCATCGCATCCACCCAGTCCTCAACAACCTCAACCGTAAACTCATTATCGCAATTCTGCACAGCAGCCTCATAATCTCTAAGATCAAACCCCCTTTCACTCCGCCAGATATCCACGAAACCCGGGGCGCGGTGCATCATCTCCTCGACATAAAGTCGCCGAAGTGTCGTGATCTCATAGCGCCTGCGGTCGCGGAAATACGCCGGGTGAAGAGCCCCGTCGTCATCGAGGAGGTAGCTTTTGAAGATCGGCTCTTTGAATCGGTCGTAGGCCTGTTGCAGGAACGCGGGGAACTGGCAGGATTCGTGGAGCGGGAGACATGTGATGCATTGCCAGTCTAGCACGCCTGTGAATACGCCTTCGTCATTTACGAGGATGTTG
The DNA here is from genome assembly GCA_022385695.1 of Xylaria arbuscula. Lineage (NCBI taxonomy): Eukaryota > Fungi > Ascomycota > Sordariomycetes > Xylariales > Xylariaceae > Xylaria > Xylaria arbuscula. The sequence continues at coordinate 133,318 of MU279374.1, forward strand.
TCGAGGGAGAGGTTGTCGTGGCAGAGCACAGTTCTCAAGGGCATCTCCTCCGCGATCTCCGGTATACTCTCTGGTATGGATTCGCGTTCTCGAGCCTGAGGAGCGTTTACTGGGGGGTAGAACTTTGGCATCAGGCTCTCGATTCTCCGGGTGAGGTCCACCATGCGCTGCAGAGCTCCCCTCTCGCCCTCGTCTGCGGCATCGCCTAGTCGCGACTCTAAGCCATACAATGCAGACTGCAAGCGACTTCTCGCCCAGCCAGCTGCGTCGGGAAATGGCTCAAGTCTACAACGTGCGTCCCCAGCGCACTTCCCCTAGAAGGACGCCATGGAGACCACCTCGCCAACGATGTAGGAGCAGTCATTCTTCTCTGAGCGCTCTTTGTTTATGGCGCCAATCCCACTGAAAGACTGGCGGAATGCGGACGCAGAGAAGGCAGCGATCTGCTTGACAAGACGCTCCTTGGATCCAAGCGTCACACATTCCCAACACTCCGATAGTGGCCTTCCTTCAAGCTTAGTCATGAGGATCCATTCGAAGCCCAACGGATTGTCTCGTGATGAATCGTACGCCTCTACGCGCGGGATAGGGAGGGGGGTATGTTTGTCGACCCAATCGAGCGTCGCGACTTCTGCTTCTGTTTTGAGCCGGGGGTGGACGGGGAGGGATACTCGCAATACGAAAGATTGGTTGTCTATGCACACGTCGTACAACTTGCCTAAGGCGCCTTCGTGGAGGAAGCGGACTTTGTATTCTTGGGTTACGCCGAGGGCGCTCTTGAGTGTGGCGATGATGGATTCGATTGTAAGCTCGAATTCCCATTTCGGGTACAGACTCAGGCCGTCCTTGACCCAGGTTAGACCGCATGCTGGGTCGTCGGTTAGCCATGACGGCGGTGCCAATGACGCATCACTGGGGGTTTCCTGGTCTTCTTTGGCATCCGTAGTGTATGCGAGTGTCGCCTCGATTGGAGATTGCGGCGGTGATATTTGTGGCTCTTCTGTATCGAAAGGTTGGTCTGAGACACTACCGAAAAGAGAGTCATGCGAGGGTGATCGAGTTAGCTGTTGCTCCTGCTCCATATCGACCATTATGGTTGCTGTGCACCCAAGGTCTTTCTGTATATATCAGATGCCGTTAGTTCAGTAATGTCACGCATCCTCGCAGGGAATGTATAGCAACCTTGGATAAACAGGCATGAGCCACGCTTCAGCTGTTTATACCAAAGCAACACGTTTTCATTCAGCTGTTGTAACCTTACTTACTCAGTGTATAGAATGAGAGAGAGATGGAAGATTCCACGTCGGTCTGCCTTGCAAGCCAATGTAGAAACATGAGAACAAAGTACGGCTGATGCAGAGTTGTTAATGAGGGGATGTTTTCAGAAGATAGGAGGCGAGTAGACACCTAAAGTAAGACAGCAAGTCGTTGTTCAGTCAATTTGGGCGAACCGTTCTCAAACTCGATGCTTGTGGCAGTCATATGAAACAAAGATACCGTGGGTTGGCAGATGTTAGTAACGTGCGTGATTGCTATTCAAAACCTGGTTCAAGTTCCCATTTAGCAAAGAAGGTACAGTTATGTAAGCAGGTGGGTTATCAAGCAGCACAATATCTCAAGTTGAGAGTGCTTAATGATCGAGCTTCCAATGCCTATTGTAATTGTATCTAAGTAGGTATTCTCCAGACTCAAGTCATGTGTACGCATTTACTACCTATAACCGCTCTAGCATGCTATTCTTGAGTCATATTCAGAACGCAAAACCTGTGTATCCGAATTACACAAACTCAGCGCAGACATAATCGCCACCGATATCCATGACATCCGCAATAGTAGCATTAGGAACAATATTATGCGACCAGAGGACGTGGTCCAAGGTAGTCACGTTCCCACCATCATTAAAGTAGTCGACGAAATCAGGATCGTCAATTCCAGGGGGTGTATTCGGCCCGCCCATGGCCGTCAACCGAGCCGGCAAGTCCTGCGCCTCCCAATCCCACCAAAGCTTGTTCAGCCATCCGTGGTGTAGATAGAAGAGAGGATCGCCCGGGGAAAGCTTGAGACTCGCCATCTAGAGACAAAGGTAGCATTAGAGTCAGAATAATTAGGGGAAGAGAATTGGAAAGTAGCGACGAGACTCAAGACTTACAACACCATTCACGCCCGCGTGGCCTCCAAAAAGTAGATTACCCCCGATACAATCCGAGGCTTTCACGAAGTCCGGTATAGCAAGACATACGTCGACGTTATCCTGAGCCGCCTTGTCGAAATAGCCCTCATTGAAGGCACGGGATAGACAGTAGCTTCCTACTGACAGGTCGTCTTCGATCCGGAGCGCCGTGTTCACGAAAGGTCCGTCGGTGATGCAGCTGCTTGGACCCGATCCGTTGCCTCCGAACCCGGTTACGGGGTCGAAAATGGTGGCTTGGGCGAGAGCGCCTACGTCTGCGGGTTCGTACCACTGTGATACGTCAAGTTAACACGTTATTTTTGCTGAAACCTCATAGACGTTGGGCTGGACACCACTTAGGTGTGATTAACTTACTACACCAAATTCAGCGCTCGACGCCACAAGCATGAGCACAGTTATACTACTTACCGTAAGGAATAGGACCGCTATACCCGCACTCATCCTCGAGCAGCCTCGCATGCGCAGCAAGCATATACCGATGGAAAGGCAAGAAAGCCCCCTGAATCAATCATCAGTCCATTCCTATTCAACCACGTATAAAAATACCGCGCCACTCGCTCATACTCACAACGTTCCTGATATAGTCCGATTGAGCAGCGTGGGCATAAGTCAGCTCATCCCATACATTCTGTGCGCCAGGCACATCTGCCCGGGGAGGCGCTGCCATCAGGCATAGTTCCGCATTGATATAGGCAGCTTTGTCTACGTCCGACAAGTTTTGCCTATATAAGGTACGTTATTCTCCGTCTCGGGTTAGTAGGGACATACCAGCTTACCATACTGTGTACTGTTTCTTTACAGTACAAGCTCCTCGAGTTACTGGGTTTGCGTGGACATTGTTGCCGGCGAGCAACAGTTCAAGAGTTGCGATGAAGACTGGAGGAGAACGCATTTTGACTAGAAGATTACGTCGGTTTTCGGTTGTGAGGAGATTCCACTTTCCCTCCAGCACGTATGACAGGGCCATACACTTTTATATATGTTCAGGCTCACGCTTTATAATTTCCATCCCAGAAGTAGGGTGCTCGTGATCGTAGAGGCATGATCAGTAAGCAAATGCATTCACGTAATACTTTATTAGGAAGGTAATTTGAAGCACATATAATGCAGGCATCTTTGAACTGAAGTGTGTGGTTTTGGGGCCGATGTCGTATCGAGAATGAGTTGTCAGAGAGTCGTATCAACTACGTGCCGCAATCTTGCAGCAATGTTTCCCTGGTTGCGTCACATTGTCATCTGACATAATACAGAGCAGTCGGTCAGCGCTGCATATACCGGAACGCGGGGCCGGAATAGCATAATAGTGTACATGGCTGTAGAATAGGAAAATAATTTCAATGGCTGCTTAGAATCATTTATTGATGTGTTGCGGTAAACCAACCTTGCATGGGCTGAAGGGCGTTCGTATAATCAGGGGATAAGACGACGAGTTGATGGATGTTCCCATATAGCTTGTTCATATCGTGTATTTCTCGGGACTATTCTATTTCAGGACTGTACTCTGCAGCATATAGCCTATTACACAGAGACCGCTTTGTATATTTGATAGTTAACCTAATGAAAATATACCCCGTTTGATGTGTCCCAAATCATCTCACGGTTATACTTCAACCTTAGAAGTTGATATTCGAGGCACAACATGATACACAAGTTAGGGCTCTTGTATGTTCATTTATCTGGAGTTTACAAAATCGATCATTGCTTCATTGTACTTAACTGTTATTAAAACATTAATTCACTTTCTAACCATCATTTTCTATTAGACTATATTACTTTTAGTATATTCACATGGGAATAAATAAAAACAAGCTTCTAGTCTTGTGATCTGATTGGATCGGCTTATTCCATTACACTCTGGGGTAGGATATGTCGTTATGTCATTCCCACCATTATCATTCTCTGGATACTAACTACATCAACTGTTCACTAATCCTAAAATCTTGCATATCTCTCGTGATTGTTACAATTCCGAACTGCCTCCGAGGAGAATTCAGACTACGGGAATAACTTCTACAGGTTTCATGGTTTCGTGCCGCCTTTGAGAAATCAACGTAAAAGAACAAACTTTAAAAGTCAAGGAGGAAGACTTAACTTGCTAGCATATCTAGAAGTATTAAAGGAAGGAGAAGAGCCTTTTACGAGGAACCGCTAGAAGATAGCTGTGTTGAAAGGACCACTTGGGCAAGTTGTATATAGCTTTTTCACCACAGTCGTCACATTTATGTGTGTATATATGCCGAGCCAATCACATATTCTTAACTCGTAATGTGCCGTGACCCGGGAACTTAATTTCTTGGGATGGTTTAATTTCTATCTCGATTATTAAACCAATACATCACACTTGTCTTGTCGAAGTTTGTGGGGACGACGGAACATACTGTCACACTGTTGCAATGCGGAGAGTCTTCTATTTCTAAATTAGGTCATCATACATATAGAAAGACGATTAGATACTTGTTTTGACTCATGGTCACTCAAGTACTTACAAATACATCTCATTTGCAATCTACGATGACACAGCCAGGTATCAACAGATGGCTCTTGATACAACTCTCATATTCCAGGAACACCCCCAGGCCGAGCTGCCGATGCCTAGGTTGTTATAATCAACCCATCCATGAATTTTCGATCATAATCATAGATGCCGTCACTATAAATTCGGGGATTCGTTTTTGCTCTGCTTGTCCCGCTCTCGTCAACACCAACACTAATAGCCATAATAACACTCTAATGCTCTCCTCGGTTAAACTTGAAGTAGCAATCACTCATTACCACGCTAATACCAATAACCCCTAAGGTGTAATTTCGCGTTTACTCCTACTTACTTACCCTAGCCTCATTTCTTTTCTTATTTAATATGCTGTACCTGGATCGTAACTTGTCGTTACCGGATCACATATACATCAAGAGAGACATCTTATATACTAATAGCGAGATAATAGCGGCGGGACCTGATCATCAGTTAGCATACAAGATAGGGCAAAGACATCAGCTCAAGAGGCCTGGGGATTTATATGATATCAAGGGTGTATAACCAACAACCTCTCAAAAACCTCGTCTTTCAAAGCATTGCAATTACCAAAATCCCAAGGTGGGTGAAAACACTTGTGATAAAAGTTAATTAATATAAATGCCAGTATTACTGTTAGTATGAAAGTTAGCATGACTGACAGAAAAAAATATTTCGGCCGACGAGAGAATTAAAACCCCATACCTAACGATGTAGAGTAAATGATATTAACGCTGTTGAACGCCAAATAAACGCTGAGTAAAGATGTTATGCTTCGCTAGGACCATATCAGTTTGGCCATTGATTGCTTGGCAGTGCTTTATATTCGAGAGACTACAGGTATTTCTTAGATATATACTTACTTACATTTGCTGCTCTATACCGGGTGTAGAGTTTACGCTAGGGCTTTCTAAAGTTCTCAGGAGTAGGTGGTATCACCTTATCTGGTACTTACCCACATACCGTGGTAAAGGGCCGGCGAGGTTGGGATGTCAATGTGAGCCGTTTTCTGTTGATACGGCCATGACGGAAACCAGACCATTGTTGCATGAATATTTTCTATCTAAAATCTTTGTGGGCAACTATTTAACTAACTATTTACAGTGTTTGTTTATGCCTTGTAATATTATTACGTCAAGTACCAATGAAGCTGTGTATGCGAAATGCGTTGCGTTTATTTTATAATAACGTACCTGGCTAGCTTAAATACTCGAGGTAGAGGTATTTTAGACATTGGTATTTGTTCTGGTACTCTTACAACAACACCCAATATACAAATCTAATATAAGTTTATGACATCCCTTTTATAAGTTTAGAGTTATACCTAGTTGACAGCATCTACAACTGCAGAAACATTCACACAAGTAATACTACATAAAAACAATTTCACCTACATCTCACTTCAAGCTTAGGACTCCATCTTAGAAAATTTCATAAACAAGTGAAGAAAGGCCCAGTCGATGAGTAAAAGCCAGATAAATATCCATCGTGATAAAAGGCATTTGATTGACATTATCATTAGTCATACAAACATTGGGTATCTACATCGACAGCAAAAAAGCACACGTAAAGTTTAAGCGCAAAAATGTTTGGCCAGTCTTGCCATGCGCAGGTACAAGTAGGTTTCCTTCCTTTTCGGTAGCTCTTTCCTTTTCCATCATGTCATGATTTATAACCCCTCATCTCTTCCTCCTCCTCCCTTCAGTTCTTTTTATAGATTCGATTTGTTCGGATGTTCGGAACGTCAAGTTGTTAGATAGGTGTCAGTTGGGTGAGTAGCAAGTTCCTCCATCGGACGGATGGCTGTTTACTCTGCAGCTTCGGCGGTACCGTTAGGCTTCTCCAGCTCTTCCTCTGCTTTCTTTGCGCTGGCCTCTAGTTCGGCAATTCTGGCTTCGAGCTCGGCCTTGTCCTGTATCACCTCGTTAGTTCTGATGGATCTCACTATATCGAGGGTTGGATGATGAAAACATACCTTCTGGGCAGCCTCGCTTTGCTCGCGAAGAGTAGCGATCTTAGTAGACTGCTCGTCGGCCTGAGATTTGAGCTTGCTGCTCTCTTCCTCGGTGGACTTCAGTTTCGCCTCCAGTTCAGTGACTTGTTGAGATGACTTTTCGGCATCAGTCTTGAGGCTGTTGTTGCCCTCCTGTACCTCAGCCAGATCCTTCTCGGCCTTCTCCTTGGCGCTGCGGATCTTCTCCAGCTCGGCCTCATGAGCCTTTGCTTCTTCTTCTTGTTCTTTGACCAGGGCGTCATTCTTCTCTTGGAGCCCCTGTCTCAGCGAATCGGACGCCTTAAGCTTCTCCACAAAGCCTGAAGATAGTTTCTTGGCTCCCTCTACTTGCGCAGTTAGGGCATCCTGCTTCTCCTTCGATTCGGATACTGCTTTTTGAGCTGCCTCCAGATCGGTGGAGATTGTGTTGTACTTGTCCTCGGCGGCTTTGCTCTTCTCCTGCAACTCTGACGACTCCTTCTTAGCAGCGTCCAATTCGTTTGAAAGAGCAGCATGCTTCTCTTGCCATTCAGAGGACTGCTTCTTGGCCGCCTCTAGCTCAGCAGAAGATCCACTCTTGGCAGCGTCAAAGCTTGTCTGCAGAGCTTGGTGCTTCTCTTGCCATGAAGTTGTCTTTTTCTGGGCAGCCTCCAAGTCGCTGGCAATGCTGCTCAGCTTGTCCTCAGCAGCCTTCAGCTTCTCTTGCCATTCGACGGTTTCCTTCTTGGCGCCCTCAGAATCGTTGGCTAGGCTATCGTAGGTGGCCTGTAGAGCCTTGTGCTTCTCCTGCCACTCTACAGCCCCCTTCTTCGTAGCTTCGAGCTCGGCGGTGACGGCGTCGTAGCTAGCTTGTAGTGCTTTGTGTTTGTCTTCCCACTCGGCCACCTGCTTCTTGGAAGCTTCCAACTCGGCCTGGAGACTCTCGTACGTCGCCTGTAGAGTCTGGTGCTTTTGTTGCCATTCGGACGACTCCTTCTTGGCAGCATCAGATTCGTTGACCAGGCTGTCGTGTGCAGACTTGAGGGCCTGGTGCTTCTCTTGCCACTCGGCGACCTCCTTCTTAGTAGCCTCAGATTGGCTGACCAGCTCGTCGTGGGTCGACTGCAGGGTCTTGTGCTTGTCTTGCCATTCGGTAACCTCGGCCTGAACAGCGCTCAGCTTAGCAGTCAGCTTCTCCTGTGCCTGGGCCAGCTCGGATTTCGACTTCTGCGCCTCAGCTAGAGAGGCCTTGGCAGCAGACAGCTGCTCGTCGGACCCCTTGCTCAGAGCCTCATTGGACTGTTGTAGCTGCTCGTTGTCACTCTGCGACTTGGCGAGGGCGGCCTTCTGCTCGTCGAGAGCCTTCTGGACAGAGGTCAGCTCTTCAGCAATCTTGCTCTGCTCTGCCTGCAGGGCGTCACGGGCAGCAGCGGTGTCGGCGAGCTCCTTCTTGACGGCAGCCAGGTCGTCCGCGAGCGAGCGGTGCTTCTCAGCGGACCCATCCAAGTCCTGCTTGGCGGCAGCGAGCTCGCGGGCAAGCGACTCCTTGGTCTGGTCCAGGGCGGCCAGCTTCTCCTCTAGAGCCTTCACCTGTTCCTTGGTGGCGTCATCGAGCTCGAGGGCACGGGCAACAGCAGCGCTCTCACGTTCTTGCGACTGGGACTGGTGCTCCTCTACCTGATGCTGGCTCTCACGTTCGAGGGTAGCGATCTTCTGGCGCAGGGTCTCGGCCTCCTCCTCGAGGGTAGCCACACGCTGGTCCTGCTCAGCGATCCTCTTGTCCTGCTGGTCCTTGGCGAGGGGATCGGCGCCAGAGAGGGTGGAGAGGATATTTCCCATTGTCGTTCGGGCTGTGAGTCAATTGGCGTTGCGGAGAGAGAGAGAGGGGCAGACGTGTGGTAGATATGTATGTATGTCTACGCGGGGTGCCGGCGGTGAACGGGCAGAGAGGTAGAGAAGGCGGCCGGTGTCCGGGGAAGCCGAGGACGAGGTGTTGAGTGGATGGCGGAGGTGCGTACGGTGCTGCTGTACGAGGCTTGTAAACGATATGCGCTCTATGCTAGGAGCGCTCTCTCGTGGATGGAGACGTAGGAGTAGAGGGGTAATTTGAGGTAAGAGGCAGGAAGTGCTATCGTCGAAGCATAAAAAATTTCCACTTTGGCGGTCAAGCTCGGTGGCCTGCTTCGTTGGCCTGGTGATTTTTTTTTCTACCTACCTTGATACTATCCGGACCAACCCCCCCTGCCACAGTGGCAGGTACCTGCCTAGATCCAGACAGTATGTGAGCTACCTAGCATCTACGTAGGCCGTCTACTCCAGTGTACTAAGTATGTAGGTAGGTATTCCGGCAACACTTAGTGGACGAATGGCCCGACAGTGCAAACAGATCTATCTATTACAGGGACTGCTAGCGTGGCTACACATGCTCTTCTCATCTACCAAGGTGTGCGGTCAGCGTACCAATTTTTTTTTCTTTTCTTTCCTTCGCGATACTCTATCTACAGCCTACCTACACAGAATACCTGCATAGCTAACAAAGGATTGTCTAGGTATAGTCACAGGTCCTCTTATCGTCTTGGCCCTGTACAGTCGTATACACATCCCTCAATAAACGAAAACTCATCACGCCACCATAGCTAGCTATTACCCCACTACCTGTAGCGTTCACTTACACGAATACACTACCTATGTACCTACCTCTACCAGTACATTATACTGTGTAGTGCGGGTTCCTTGCTCCGGCCCATGTACTACTCCAGGTACGTCCTGTCCAGGAACACAAAGTACCTATAAAATAGTGTGCAACTAGCACGCTAGTTCGCTAGCAGAGTCAGTTCATGCAGATGTACGTGCATGATGCTAACCCGATGCACCATCTCGCACATTATCTAACGCTACGCTATTCGCGACCTGTGGCGGGGATGTATAGGTACTTATGTACCTACTTCTGCATCCCCGCCCGCCATACAGCCGTGATAGGCAGAAGGATAGGGCGCCGGCAGTAGATAGAAAAGATATTCAGTACATACCTCTTATACACCTACGTGTCCGTTGTCTCCATATCGTCCCTCTCTTTGTCCACGTCACGGCGGTTATACTACATACCTAAGGTATCGGTACCTCACTGATATGGACGTGAAGAGATATAAAAGACAGAGATGGTGGGCTGTTGGTTGTACACTTACCTCGGTGGCATGTTCGGTACCTGTTGTGCTGGCATTCTTGGTGGGGAATACTTATGGCGACAGCTATCTGATCCTACTGTAAACAAGGTATTTTGTTCGACATTGTTGCACTAGCTTTGCCAATCAACCAAACTCGGCTTCACTCACCGTTCCGTTATGATGAGAGGAGGGGCAATTTTTTTTTTTGTATGCCGCTCCGTGCTACCTACGGTCGGTTTGGCAATCTCACCGAGCTATGATGTCTCCTCATCCGCGTACAGTAGGTAAATTAGTGCCTTTCTAATTCCTCGTTCAAACATCCTACCATATATAACTTGAAATGGTTCATCTACCCACAAGAGAGTATGGCCGACGGCATTTTAATAACTCTGAAAAAGTCAGTCAACTACCTACCTAGGTATCGTCTTTCTGAATCATCTGCTGAGCACAGTGCCTGGTCTAGTGTATCTACGCCACCTACCTCAGGTGGCATAGTACGGTGGACCACGGCAAGTAATCTAACAGCTGGAGGTTACTAGTACCAGGGAGACCCTTCCACGGGATACTGGCAAGTTCACAGTGCCAACGATCCGATTACAGTGCATGTACAACAGCAAATGCAAACGAGATACTGTTTGCACTTCTTGCTTTGCACATCTCATCAGCTTCACATGATTCAAGCCGACAGGAGGAAATAGTCTGTGAAATAATTCAGCAACATATTTCTATGTAGTACGTTGTATGAATCGCACTATATATCCATTTTAAGGAAATAGAAAACAGGTAAAAAAAAGAAGACATCGAGTTAACTAGACTAGATTGATTACACAGATATATATATGATGACAATGTTAGAGATATGAGATCGCACACCCTACTTTGAGCCAAATCTACGCGTGGTGGAAAGAGAGGCGTTTCATGTTTCCCTTCTTACATAATCCTCCAAGCTGGAACCGTCATACAAACAGTTACATGCTGATTGTCAAATGATGTCGAAAGCTTAGTTGGTGCTCGGTAAACATGTATTACAACAGGCATGTGATAACCTAGTGCCCCCGGTTATGAGGATGTGATTCGGCCTCATACGAGGACACAGTTCATCTTATCGATGGCTTCACAACTGTTGCGCAGGTAGATAGTGGTCAAACCTCTGGCCTCGTACACACTTTCCGATAATCTGGTAATAATTGACAGCAGAGCTGTTAAATATCCGCCTTGTCGACTACCTACCTATGTGCCCTGAGACATTTCACCTTGCCCATATGCTCCTCCATCTAGGATGACATCCTCATTATTATCTAGATCATCTTGCACACGCCGCCACTTCGTAGCATTAGCCTTCCGGCCCTCTTGCGCAGCCCCTTTCCCCTTGGCGTTAAACACGGGCTTGATCAAGCCACCGAGCAGCGGGTTCTTGCTGAAGGCGCCCCCGGTACCTCTTACGCGATTTCCATCTGTCTCGCCCAAGACTGGGCCGCTGTCTATTTCGGTTTCTTCTTCGTTGGGGCTCTCTGGTCGTTCGACGGGAGCCATTTTCCGTACTACCTTACCCCCGACTAAATCGATGCTGAGCACCTGTCGACGCTTCTCGTAGTCTGGACGGGCGTTCCATTCCATTTCTCGCAGGATCTTTTGTTGTCTTCTGAGCTCCTGGGCGCGTTCCTCGGGGGTTGCCCACTGTAGGAATTTAGTCAGTAACTGTGAATCGTACTTGTGACGTTTTTACGTTGGATCCAGGCCCACGATCGGATTTGATGCGTGAGAGGATGAGAGGTCCGATAATCTAAAGCCAGGTAGAATGAGAGCCAACTATTTCGGTATGGACTTACGATGTTTCCACCAGTCCCGGCCACAGCTCCGCTGACATCAAAATCTGCAGCCTCGTCCCTCACAGTAGTTCTACGGGCGTTCTGCGCCTGAAAGCCAAGCAATCTGTCTCGATGCTCCAGAGCCTTTGCCTCGGCTTCACTCATCGTGGCCTGGGTCTCTCTAGGTTTAGAGAATGGTGCCGGCGTTTTCGATACATCGGCCCGTTTGTGTGCTTGGCGATCAACTTGAATATCATGAGTAAGCAATCATACTTAAAGTTTCGACAAGTTAATGTCTTAGGCAAGTACAAACATGGCATGTAAGGTTCAACAACACTTACTAGCCATTTTCTCCTTGCCGCGTTCCTCTCGCAACTCGCGTATCATGGACTGAACCTCGACAGAGCTCAGCAGCGGCGTGCCGCAGAATGTGCAAGGGCCAAGTCCTTCCTTGACGCATACAACCTTCCCACAGCTGAGGCAGTTAGGCGCAGAAGCCAAGAGAGGGTGCCGAGCCGCTACGCAATTGCATCTTCGCAGGGTGGCGTCCGGTGCTTGAGAAGGGTTGGTGGTCATCTCAAGCGTGCGAATTGCGTCATCGAGATCTGATAGCGCAGTGGAGGCACCGTGCATAGCCGTACCGCCCGAGATATGGACTTTTGTTTTGGGTGCCGGCGTGGAAGATCGTGATCCCGGCGTTGACCTGGACTTTGGAGCGGGCAGATCAGATATCAGTCGTCCTTGTCCGGATTGTGTTTTCGGGGCGGGTGGTGGTGTCGCAGACTGGCGAGGTACAGTCCTCACCGTCGTGGACGCTACTGTCGGCGCCACGCCGGGGCTGGGCCGTCGGGCGACATAATCCTCGTCGAGGTTTTTCTTGTTGTAGGCAGTGCCCGGAGTAGGGCCGGATTCGAGCACCCTTCGCGGCGCAGGCGTGTGCAAGAGCGGCCTTTTCTTTTTGTTCTGTCCCTTGTTCGACTTGGGCACCGGTTCTATAGATCCGGGGCCACCGGAACCAGACCCAGAGTCAGAGCCCGCGCCAACAGGCCGGGTGCTGGGCTGGGAAGGCTTGGGGTCTTTTCTCCTCGAGTTGAACGAGGCGATGAAATCGACGGCCTCGGGTGAGTCGCCTAGCAGATTGCTGAAATGGTCGACGGCCTCTGATTTGGACAGCGTTGCGGCATAGTCGAGTACCTGTTTCAGCTCTTCATCAGGCAGGGGTAAGAGCCTGGAAAGCTGTACCGTCGACATGATACTGGCGAGTACTTCAATGTGTACCTAGTATTAACGTATTATCACCAATTTTTGGTGTTTGTATGTTGTGTGCTGTAGATGCAACCCGAAAAACTCTCAAAAAACGGGTGTTTACCATGTATGGAGAATGTATCACTCATAGTTAATCAAGTCGGTATTGCTTTTATCGGAAGTTGTTCGGTATGAGTTCTTGAAGTATTGTAAGTGAAGGCTCGAGCTTTCGGCGAGGACTCATCGTACTGTAAGTACCTACTTAAGGTAGCCGGGATGACCTCAGCCTTCTTACCTACTAGGGGTATTTGCATATCTCTATAGGCGGAACTATTTTGTGCATGCATATGCATCCACGTTTTCACCAGTTTCCAATGGTACGGTACGGTGTGGTAGGTAGTATACCAGTATATTAAAAAAAGACGTCAGGTTGTTTGTATTTGCATTACCTGTTCCAAAGCACCAGTCGATCCGATGTTTGTCTCATGCCGACGACGAACAATATGCGTTTTGAAGCCCGAACGTATTGCGTATAAAAGAGCCCGGTAAGCACGCGGGCGCTTTATTCAGCTAACCGAGCTGAGATTGCGGGTAAAGTCTGCAGGTGCTGTCCACGGGTCATAGAAAGGTTTAGGTTGACTTCCAATGCCGAGAAACAGAGCTTCTTCATCTACATCAAAGATGGCTTGAAGCTCGGACACAGATCGGAGCATTCATGTGAATAGAAATCCATTGGCAACGTGGGATTTGCCCACAGTGAGCCTTTAAAATCCTTACTACTTCACTCATAAGCGAAAAGCCCATAAGCCGATTGGCTTCATTACTACCTAGGTAGCTCAATGTCACCCTCTATTCGCCATACCTACACGCATCTAATCCGTCACGCATATCCCATGAGTGCTAGGTATGTCGGCCTAGAACACTCACGATGGGGCTGAGGAGAACTTCTACCTCTCCATCTTCAACTTACCATTACATGCCGAGGACGTTATATTATTTGCTCTCAAGGCGACAGCGGCAGCAGACAAAATAAGTCTGAAAATGTAACCATCCAGTTTCCTGAAATGAAGCTAACAGGTGAAGCGTGCACGAGTGCTTGAGACAAAGTCGCTCACAGTACCGATTCGTGTGATCATGGCATCCCACTCGCATGCAAACATGTGCATCAGGACTACCGTCTCCTCTCGAAATGAGCATGTCGGGCTGTCGGACCGGTTGTTCACCATATGCCGCCATTCGCCAACGGGAAGGAGAATGAATAGAGTGAGATCGCGTACCTGGTCGGGCCGGTAGTAGTGTAGTTAGCAAAAACCACATGAGGCGCGCCGGTGCGCGCGTGAGCACCGTCATCCGACCCCGAAGCCCCACGAGGATATGCCGAGACTTCTCACCTTCCACGCCCGATCATCGTCGAAGCTGCTCGTTGCAAAGCTTCCGGATGAAGAGCTAGTTATATAAGGATGCGCAATCCAGACCTTTTGGACATACGCTTGAGCTCGGCCCGTAGTTTGAGGCTTAAGACAGCTTAGTAACTCATCTCCACATTCTTGGGCCATCTCAGATACCTACCTGACGCATACCAAACATCGGTAGCTCAGCAACGCCGATTATCTAGCCACTGGTTAGGTACCTAAAATCAGAATAACTACGACTATCCACTGCCAAACTTGGCTCACCTTGCTTTTGCAAAGTCATTCATCATTCAACAACAAGTATTATTTTTTCGTAGTTGGAAAAGCCCTTGCCTCCGCGTCTTAATTTATCATCACAGGTTTGCGCCCAATCCCCGCAGTGAAACCCCTGCATCACCACCTAACTAACAGAGATAGTGCGTGCGGAGACGTGGAGAAACCTACCCCTGTTCCCCTTGATCTCAGTTGTGTCAGGCCAACCAGGTAAAGTGAATGACGTTGCATCCGTCTGGCGCTCGTCTGAATACCGGTAATTGGAGTGTCAAACTAAATAACCCATTTGCCCAATCGGCTTTCAAGGCTCAATTGCCATCTGAAAAGCAGGTACAGGAACGGGATCAGGCAGGTGCATCTACGTCGCATGCATAGAGCATCAACATAGTAATGTACAGGATACACGATGCCTGAACGCTGTCATTGGAACTGATTGGTTTGTTGCAGTAGTACCTATGCGGCGCATCCAGCTTGCTGGCGCCTTGATCACCCAGACCAACAATGGCCAAGTTACCATCATATAACACTTTTGAACAGCCCCTGACGGCCGACTCCGGAAAAGAAAAAACGGACATCACGGCTATATCGCTGCCTCAGCATATTTTTGTTGCCAGCAAGTATAAAAGAGACCATGGCTTCAAATCTCTTTACGATGGCTTCTTTTCCGGGGCCGATTGGTTTCTTCTCAAGATGGCCGCTATGCTGTCTATTATTGTCACCTTCTTTGTGTTCACTCACAATGTTCTAGCACATCGTCAACCTCTGATACGTCAAGACACGGACGCTGCGAGGGGCACTGCGTTCCTTGACCACGAAGCTCAAATCTCTGGCTTTTTCGGACAGACTTTCTTGAGAGATAACATCCCCTACATTGACATCCCTGATCAGCTCATTGAGGATGTATACTACTATAGATGGACGTCGATACAGAGAAATATTCGTTATGTGATTGCTGGCACAGGCTACATGTGCACCGAGTTCGTGCATCCCGTCGGCTATGCCCAGGCTTTTGGTACGATAGATGCTGCTGCCGGTCATCAAATCGATGAGTCGAGGTGGCTGAGGAACACCGCTTACGCCGACGATTACATTCAACTCTACACGAGAGGCCCTGCTGATCCACTTCAGTATACTCAATGGATACTGGATGCTACAAGTCGCCGGGCCATGGTGACGGGTGATAGTGATTTCCTAGCTACTCAATTGGACGACCTGATTCGAGTATGGGGTCTATGGGATCCCTACTTCAACTCAACAGTCGGGCTATATTACTATCAACCCGTCTGGGATGCCCAAGAGCTGTCTCTGCCAGGCTTTATAGCTGATCCGCAGAATCTGAACTGGGATCTGAGGAAAGATGGCCCAAACACATACCGCCCGAGCCACAAGTGAGTCCCACATCTTCAATTGCTAAAGAAGTGCTACTAGTTGCTCATGCCAACACTTTCTCTGGTATATCTCCAAATACGAGAAAAGGGCTTGTTAACGCTCTATCGTATAGTGCCTATATGGTCGCAAATGCTAGGGCCATCGCGAGATCTGCTCAGCTTGCCCAAGATGATGACAACGAATCTAAATTCTCCAAGATCGCAGACGACCTCGAAACAGCCATGTATGAGTTTCTGTGGGCTCCCGAACAGGAATTCTTTGTATGTGGATGTTCTACTAGCTCTTTTTCTGATCGTTTGATTTACACCTCCTTCCCCTTCCTTATCTCTTGAGCTCGAACTGACATCGCTTGCTATCGCAGATGGATGTTATTGTCCCCGATAATCGTCTCACAGGTCGTGAGCAGGTTGGATTGTTTCCTTATCGTTTCGATATTGGATTGAATAAGAGTTACGCTCAGCCAGCCTTAGATGCCATGTTCGACACAATGGGTTTCCTCGCACCCTACGGTCCAACGACTCTGGAAATTCGCAACCCCTGGTTTGCAGCTGTTAAGCCCGACGACTACTGTAAATCACTCAACATTTGTTATACTTTTATCGATATCAAGAAAAAGCACTGACTGTTCATAGGCTGTTGGTGGAACGGCCAGTCTTGGCCATACTCTACAAGTCATACTCTTAAGTCCTTAGCGGCAATCTACCGATCAGGTGTCACAAATGCTACCGCGGAGCAGTATTATCAGTATCTACAGACGTACGCCCGGACACAGCACAAGAATGGACAACCTTACGTTGCCGAATCTCATTATCCATTTACAGATAGCTGGAGTGCTGATTCCCTCAACCACTCCGAGAACTATGATCATTCAACCCACAATGAGTAAGTAGTTTTGCAACCTCTCTTTACCTTACTTGCCGGGGTGGTTCCAAAAATTCCAGTTCCTTCTCTAGGTACACAAGGAACATGATCGCATAAGCCGTAATCCTTCCACCTAAATGATAGTGCTAATCTTCTCTCTCAGCGACGTCATCACTGGGCTTTTGGGTATCATACCACAGCCGGATGATACTCTTCACATCTCTCCTATCATCCCAAGTAACTGGACGTATTTCGCCCTCGAGAATCTACCTTACCACGGACATCTAGTCACAGTCTTATACGACGAGGATGGGTCGAGATACAATGTAGGGCCAGGATTGAACGTCTACGTAAACGGCCACAAGGTACATCGAGGAGATGACATATCAGCTAAAGTCGCGATACCACCCCCGGTACTACCTGCAGATGATGCACCTGTCAACATTGCAGCGAATCCCCACGGACCAGGTCAATATCCGACAATAGACGCCACATTCACATACTCTGCCGACTATGAATACGAGGCCATCGACGGAGTCGTCTACTACGACAGTATACCGGATAATCGATGGACAGACTATACATCCCCCAACCCAAACGACACACTCACCGTTCATTTCGCGCGTCCGCGCACCTTGTCGTCGGTCACTCTCGCGCTCTTCTCCGACATCGCACGCGGCGGCAGCGTCGACTTGCCAGCGAAAATCGAAATCTACGGCTCTTCAGGACTCATCACATCAACAGACTCGAGCACCTACCTCCTAGCAAACGACAAGAACACAATCGATTTTGACACTGTGGAGACGTCGTTCCTGGCAGTCAATATGTACCGGAGCTCGAACACGACCTGGGTCGGCGTCTGCGAGCTCGAGGTCTGGACACCGCCCGAATCCGGACCGACGTATTACGCCGTCGACGCACATCTGACAGGGACGAACACCACGGTCCTCTTCGACACGGAGTCCGACGCCACGGATAACGGGGCCGTGGTCGGTGGTGTCACGCTCGACAGCACCGTTGCCTTCTCGGGCATCAAGTCGGATGGGAATCCCACGCGTCTGGTGCTTAGCTATGCCAACCCGGGTGATGCTGCTATCGACGTCACTGTGCAGGTGAATCAGAAGCCACAAATAACTTTGTCGTTATCGCCAACCAGGGGTGATTACTATACCCTTATAACAGAGATCACATTGGCGCAGGGGAAGAATTATGTTAGTTTGGTTGGGGGGTCGGATGATGTAGAGGTTAGATATGAGACTTTGAGGATAGACTAGATTAGATTAGGTTTTATACCATTATAAGCAGTTGGGCGTTAATGTCATTTATAATTTTTCCAATCTTAAATATGCCGCTATTTTACTCAGACAGCGGTCTGATAACCATGAAGTCCTCTGCTGACGCCTGGGGAAACAGTTTATTGAGGGTGACTGCAAAATCTTATCTGTTGGTGTAGGCTCAAATGTTCTCAACACAGACCGGTCCAAGTATTATGTGACTTTGTTAGCCGACTGCTTGAAAGGATAATATATTCTTGAATTTGCGAGAGGAGGGTACTAATTCATACATTGACTACTGTTCCATTTCCCCAAGAAATTTCTATTTTCATGACTGTTCTACGATAATATTTCCTTGCGCAATTAGAAGGAATCCTTATCCTTACACGTACACTTCAATTGATAGCTTCTTCCCATTTCACTGTCCAGAAGTTACTATATGTGTTCGTAGACTTTGCCGCTAGCCTAGCGTCGTTCATTCACGTATTGCATAGGTACTTACTCACTCACTTCGTCCTCATGCTGTAAGCTTTGGGGTAGGTATTTATCATTCACTACCACTTAGGGCAATCCATCCTCGAGCTGTAAGAATTCAATCCTCAATACGCCGTGGAGGTCTGTTTCCTGATCCGTTAAAATTTCCACAAAACTATTGCCTTGCTGATACTCTATGAGATGGTTTCTATGATGTATATACCCATTGCATCGTCTTATATACTCACATGTGGAAATTACTTAAGGAAACCAGGGACCAGTTGAGTAGAATGAAAATAGATAACTCTGCTGAAGATTTCTGGTAAAAATCTTTTTACCACGCAAATCACCTTTGGACGCACATGGATGCGCAATCAAGAAAAGTAGAAGTAACAGTTAAAAGCTAAAAGTTAACCTATGCCGTAGAATTTAACTGTCTGAAACCATTTTAAGAAGGTATTAGATTAATATAATAAATGTAGTAACACGGCCACTCGGATTATTCACCAAGGCTCTACACACTATTATTGGATAACCGCCATGGCAACTACCCTGTCGATCTCGATAGAAATCACAACAAAGACATATGTTGTACGAATCAACTAAAAACAAGCGAGGAAAATAAAAAGAACAGAAGGAGTTAATTTGATAATGAAGTCGAGCATACGAATGTCGCGAGTTCATGGCAGAGAATCAGGGAGGTGTGGTAATTGATTCTTGTGTTCAAGTAGCTTTATTATTATTATTGTCATACTCGATGTTTTCAGCGCCGACATGAAAATCTCCTTATTATCAACCCTTTGTCAGCCGTCTTTATCCATTCTAGGACATTTGTTCTGCTTTGGGAAGCAATGAATTGGCGAGGATCCTTTGTATCATCATATCCTCGGTTTAGACTCTCTTGAAAGTCTAGAATAGTACTGAAGCCGCGAAGCCCATGGGCCGGATGTGTGTATATTCATAGTAAGTTAGTAAACAGATAGTATAAGTTTCGCCATAGATTAGGATATTTGAAAAATAGATTTCGATATCGCAATGGGTCCTAATAACCCACCCGTCATCGCAATGGGTTCCGATCCGAATTTCGGGATAGACCCCTCTCTGCTAACTAAAACAGACGGAAGTGAAAACGTGGGAAGAGACCAAGCCAAGAATCTAGCGGACAATCTCGACGAAGACGTCCTCCACTGGATCCAAAGGTGCGAGCACATCCCCAAGGATCTGAATTACGACTGGTTCCCCTTCTGCAAAGCGCTGATCCAGAACCACCGCGACGTATCCAACATATTCGAGCCGCCCCCGCCGCCTGGTGCACCAGATTACATCATAAAGAAAAATGTCGACCCGCTGATCCAGTTCTACCACAACGAGCACGGCGATGTCGTATTCGAGGAGGTCCCAGACGACGAGATACCAAATACGGATCCGGTGGTGGGTTCGTGGGATCATGTCATCTATTGTCCCGAGTGGACGGATCCGGATTACAACGAGAGTTTCATGAAGACGCCCGCGGGGGCCTGGAGACAGAATAGCGTGCGGGACGCGACATTCAATCTGCGGCCGGCGCTGCGCCTTGAAGACGCGATTCGCAACCCGACTGAGTATGCTCAGCGTTTTGGGATAGCAGAGGGAAGGATAGACGGGCGGAGCCGGATGAGTCCGAGTTGGTCTCAGACGCGTGACCCCATGGATGATTTCGCGAGCCAGGTCGACCGGATGAACGATCAAGAGAGGGAATTGGCGTTAAAGATGAGCCGCGATAGGCTTGCGGAGCGGGGAGAGCTACCGGTGGCTGGACATGAGATATTGCCTGAAGTGATGGAGGAGCTGTTGCAGGCAAACGGTGGTGCGTAAATCATAATTCTTCCCGTCATCGTCACCCCAGACCCCAAATTATTCATGTCTTAAGACTTCCCGTACACGCTAGAAGAGAGGTTACTGACACGCGACTCTCAGGAATGACAAACGCCCAGCTCAGAGCCAGTATAGATGATGCCGCAAAGAGAGGCATGAGCCTGGACGAGATGATAGAATATGTGGCAAAGACGAACCCGCGGGTCGGGGAGGCTCATCGGGTTTTCCTCCAGAACGCCCTCGATGACCAGGACTACCAGCGTGTCCTCTTAGCCGGCTTGACGACAGACGAGATGATTCACAGTCGCCAATATGCCCAGTCTGATGATGTGTTGATAGATCTGGACAACGAGATCCACCCGTAAGTACTCCAGCTCCGCGCTGATGCCTATCTACTATGGTGTTATTATGTGAGCTAATACACATCCTGTGCAGTCTTTTCCGAAGAAACCGTTGGGCAAATGGAGAGTGGAAGGGTAGGTCGCCAAATTACCCAAAGTTTGCATATAACCTAGCCGGCAAGAGAGAAGCCTGGAACGTGGTAAGTATCTTCATACTACCATTCCCGTTCCTACTAGGAGATTAATACCGTGACTGAGTTGCTAACATCACAACAGACAACAAACGACACCCTCTGGGAAGCCCTCCAGCCAGCGCTGAGATTGGTCTCAATGGTGCTCTTCAACAACCCACCCATCCTCGCGGCCTTAATGGACATGCGGACACGCCAGCCAATCGATCCCAAATACGACGTGCGCCAGACCCGGCCTACGCCATTTCTAGTGAAGTATGTGAGGCACGAGAACATCGACTTGGACATGACGTACCCGGAGATCCGCGAGCTGCATCTACGCCACAACTACAACTGGATGGAGAACGTGCTGCGGCGGTTGGCGGAAGTTCTGGAGCTCGAGATCACGAGCGGTTGGGACATGACGAGGAGTCTGACGGTGTACGAAGAGAACAATGCCAACGAGCCCTACGCGCAATTTACGCACGGCTGTGCGGCGCTCTCACACAACGTATCGGGGACAATGGGGGTTATTCGCATCTACCTGGCGGCGGAGAAGATCTGGCCTCTGCTTGTGCCGCAGTATAGCAAGGTGGAGAAGATGCTGTGTTCGTTTGACATTGCTAATACGTTATTGCATGAGTTTTCGGTAAGTGATCATGAACTCCACCATGACCCGAGAAAGAGCGCAGAATTGAGCAGCCTCTTTCTGTCCTCTGTGATGTCCGGTTGACTGACCGTGTGTTTAGCATTCCATCAACCATGCACAATATGAACTGTGCACACTGGAAGAAGCACAACCCCCGGTATGTATCCCGACCAATTTATCCCATCCCCTCAGCCAATGTTTCACAGGTAGAGCAATACTAACTCCGGCTCCAACAGGGCCAAAACCCAGAAATCACCGGGCTCCTTCACAAGCTAGGATCTTCACTATGGAACAAAGGTCCCGGTGGCTCAGCAGCCTGGGAGCCCTTCTTCGAAGACTACCCGGACTGCGAAGTCGGGCGTCATGTCGAGGATTGCCTCTGGGGCTGCACCGGCTTCCCTACAGAGTACACAAATAGACACTACGCCACTATCCCTATTTTCTTCTTCCAGACAAGCTATCCCTGCCCCTTTCATGAAGAACCGTTACGAGTAGTCCCCAAGTTCCCGCTCTTCAACTACCACTTGACACGTTCAATAGACGAGGTGGGACGCTACTTCACCAAGAAATTCTGGGAGGGAGATTTCGCGGCGTATGGTTTCGCCGCGCTGAAGATGAAACCGGACAGTGCTGATCCCGAGCTAGAGCCAGCGGTTCCGAGATTCATCTGGCAGCGACCCCCCTATTTTGATGATGAGGTCGCGGTGCCGGTGCACGGGCCAGCCGTCGCGACCTTCATGTCGGCCGTGATTTATCTGCTGCGCACATCGCGGCACAACGTGCTGGGGCATTACCTGCACGAGCTGACGCTGGAGGCGGTGTATTCCTCCCAGCACGACAGGTGGTGGGCCTACGAGACGCAGACGTGGAGCATCGAGGAGCTGCATCCGCTTCACGCGATGATCGATCGTTTATACCCGCTCTTGGCCCGGGGCGCAGAGCTGCAGAGAAGGCTGTACGGGGATAACAACCCGCCTAGTTTCTACGACTCGGTGGACATGGCGGGGGAGTGGACGCAGCTCTTCCGGCACGGCGGGGGCATCATGCAGAGTCTCGCGACGGTGGATGCCGAGATGCAGGACCATATCGGGTATCTTCAGAGGTTACTATTCTACTATCCGTTTTCTAAATCATACGGTGACAATCGCGATCTCAGACGAAACACGGCGCTGCGGGACTTGTACACGCGCGCCGACATATTCCGGCAGCACGCGGAGAGACTCGCCCTGAACGTCGACGGCATCAGCTATATCCCCGAGATGGAAGGGGACCGTCAAAGCTGGCAGAAATGGCGGCTCCGTTTCCTGCGCAGCCAGGCGAGTTTCACAGAGTTAACCACGGCAGTCCTTGCCGTGGCGCACGGTAACGAACCCTTCGACGCCACGGCCAAGGCGCGTTTCGACAGGATACTGACGGGGGAATGGAAGTTGGGGTCGCAGCGCTTCGAGAAGATGGCGGCGCGCGAGTACGCGGCTGCAGATCCGGCCGTGCAGAAGACGGTGGACGAATACATGGGTTTTCTCCGAGCCGGGAGGATGCGGAGGCCGGCGCAACCCACGATAGAGCAGGTCCGGGATTCGGTGGGGGAGATCGGGGGTATCGGCGGGGGTTCTAGCGGTGCACCGCTTGACTTCAGCGTTCCTCCTGCTGCTACGCTTTCTGGATATGCGTCTAGTAGACCCCGGGTTTACACTCAGCCGGCGACGACCCCTGCCCCTTCCTCCGCTATTCCTCCCAGCAGTAGTGCCATCTTCGGGGTTCCGGGAGTGCCGAGTAATCCACTGACCGGCATCGCACGTCGGGTGCCCGGGTCCGCGGTAGGACTGGGTTACCAAGACTACGCGAGCAACTTGTTATCATCGCCCGATCTCGCACAGGCAGCCAACGATCCCTTCGCGTCCGGCGGTGATCCGCAGTCCTTGCTCTTGTCCCCAGGTCGCAAACAACTGGTGCGGGGAAGCGGACAGTCTCCGTTCTCACTATTCCCGAGCCCATTTACCAGCCGTGCCGTGATGACGTCGCAGGCTGTAGAGTTCGACGAGATGATGAGGCGCAAAAACCAGGAAGATCGGGCTACGGGTACCTATACTACTCCACCAATCTGGCGCGAAAAGAGGCCCCATGATGACGATGACGATTCGTTACCGCCGTCGCCGGAAAAGAGAGCAAGATAAGCGTAAAGGCGTAAGGGAGCGAATCGAAACTTACATGTATAAGGGAACATTTTCTAATCAATCTCATCATATAGAGTGTAAGCCTTGGCTAAGCAGACACTTGGGCGTGACTTGGAACTTGTTAGCACAACTAAGTATTCGAATATTTTGTATTTACTTATGCATCAAGAGTCGCATCGTTTAGAGTTATAGGTGATGATACCCTAGGCTGACGCTGGTACTATGAGCGCAGTAAAGCGTAAGTGGAAATGATAGAGACTGATTATTGTGCCTATTTTCACTCAGTCATTTGACGTATCTTCGTTCATTCGCATATCGTATTTCACTGTCAGCTTAGAGGGCGTGGCAAGGATTCAGATCATTGCCTGCTTGAAGCCTTCTAGCAGCCAGGTACGAAGCTCTCTTCAAGCCCAGGGAAAATATCTCTTTCACCAGCTTAAAAAATGCTGTGTTTTCGAGACGTGGCAGATTGTTCTAAAAGTGCAGATGATGTGGCTATATTGAATGACAAAATCAGTAATGATTCATTTCTACCTTGCCTATAAATATGTTGATGATAATCCCGGGTATCTTTAATGCGTCACTGAATAAATGTTCTCTTCGATAATTCTATGTCCCTCCCCGCAGCTGGGAAAGCTGGGTAGCAGCTTCCATGCGTAGCTGATCCGAAGGACTAGGAGTCTTCTCGTCGTTCGGTTCCATGAGCCACTGAGGCTTATGAATAGTGGTCTGGCGTGATATGCCCACGAGCGAATCGTTATAGATCGGTTGTTTATAATGATACCATGTGTAATAGCAATGGGATCTATTTGCGCCAGGCCGATTTTCTGTCAGGGGACTGCCCGGCCCTACGTCAGGGTTAATTTCCATAGGGGTCAGTGTTGATGGTGGCGACTCTTTCCACCTCTCTGCCCCTTCATTTCTGAGAGGCGCAATTTGTACGGGCGCAAAGTTAAATCTTTGTGAGCAGCTCGATTGTGGTGTTGAGACAGGTGATGGGCCATGGTATTGAACATTGGACGAGTTCCTCGGAGGAGGTAACAACCGAGGTTGAAATTGGTATGTGGAATATGGATGTTTTCCGTCGTTAACGTCTCGTGGGCCTGCAAAGGTGTCGAGTCTGAAAATAGGTCGTGGGCCTTGGTCCTGTGATCCGGTAGCCGAAGTCGGCCCCTCTGTCACGACTGGCAGTTTGTTTGATATTGTTGAGACCCCCGGTGTTGGGGTCTTCCTGGATCTTGCAAGTTCTCTAGCAGCTTGGAAAAATTGGCCTGTACTAGTTTGCCTATCATGACGCTTGTTCCTTTTTACTGGCTTCTTCTCGAGACAAATGCCTTGATTTGTAGAGGGAGTTGTGGGTAAAGGTTTCCTTGCTCTCTTCTTCGCTGGTGGTTTACCTTCTGGTAATATACTAGGTTGATGCTGAACTTTAGGGTCATCGGGCGCTGTACTGAAAAGAACACTGGGAGATGATTTGCTGGTGTTCGCGGGTCCGCTCGAAACGGAGTTAGAATTATCGACCCTAGGCTGGCAAGGGGCGCCTTTCCCCTGACCTGATATTTTCCTGGGACGTGGTCTCCTAATTTTCTTTTGAGAACCAGGCTGCGCTTGGGGGGCAACACCTAGTTCGCAAGGTGAAGTGACGTTAGAGTCAGAAACTAAGCTCGATAGAGGAGTAGAGTCTAGGGTGGTGGCAGGGGGCGTATATCCCAGGTTGTCGAAAGGACGACCGCCTATCTTGCAAAGCGCCTGGCATATATCCCACATGATATATGCAGCGCATCGAAAATCGTTCCGCATAGCGACGGGATTCTTGGGTGGCAATCGCGGTTTGATTTGCTCTAGCAGAGTATCACTCTTGCCCTCGAGACTATCCCGCTTCTTGCCATCACTGCTCTCGCGGTTTCTCAGCCCTTCTCTCTTCTTTTCGGCCAGAGATTCACGCCTCTGTCTCTCCATCTCCAGTCGTCCTTCAGGCGAAAGCCAGAGACGAGGCTTGCGAGTCTTCAAATCCTCGACCCAAGCATCGCAGTCCCACTCGATCCAGTAGTCGAGAACATCGCCCCAGGCACTTTCCGAGGGCTTCGTGAAATTTATGAAAACGACTTTGCCGCCCTTTTTGTGCACCGCTTTGGCGAATTCCTTTACCATAACCTTCAAGCCGTGTACGCGTAAACTCGTACCAAGCACCAGTAATAGGTCTGGCCCAGCAACAAGATCATGCTGCACGATGGGGGATATCAAATCAGACTGCGGATGCTCCTCGCCATAGAGGACGATATCTGGACGAAGCTTGCCGACCCCGAGCGCCCGTTTCCCTCTCTCCTGGCGTGCTGCCGTCGCCCCAGCACAATGAGGGCATTCCGGCTGCTCTCCAGATAAAGTACATGATTCGCGACCATCTTCCTCCCAGTCGCACAGTTTACCACACACAAAACAACGAAGAGAATGGAGAGATCCGTGAAGAAATACACACTCAACGCCTCTATCAGGACTGAGAGGAGGACGGTGTTTAGATAGTGTTGATGCTAGGTCCTCTGGCTTCTTTGAAGTTTGCGCTGCGTCTTGAACGCTAGTAGTGCAAGTGTCGCCAGGCGGTTCTGTGACTTCCTCCTTCTCTAATAACTCTAGAGGTTGCTGCCTGATGGATTTCCGCTTCTTATTTCCGTATCCGTGTTTTAGGTCAGTCGAGAGACCGATCTTCTTCTCAATTTCGTCAATATTCTGAGTGTAGACGCGAGCGAGCTTTCCGATATCTCGCATCTGTGCTATGAAGCGATGTGTTACGGTAGGCTCGACTTCCTTGACCCGCTGTCTCAGTGATGTGGCGAATCTGTAAAAGACGGAGGTTTTCAAAGGGTCGGACCAGATATTGCAGTCAAACAGGTCTTTGCCCTTCATGTTTCGCAGGTTTGAATTGGATGCCTGTGATGAGAAGAAGTCTAATGATTGCTGCGTATCATCAGATTCGAAAGTATCCGAGCAATACGAATCCTCCTGAGAACTGTTATCAGTGCCGGAGTTGGTATTCTCGTACGAATCGAAGAGGCCCGGGGGCGGTGAGGAAAGGGGCGACGAGCTAGTAGTAAGATGGGTCGTAGGCTTTCCCGAAAGACCAGCCCATGTATCCGAACTCGTCAGCTCACCGTCGACGGAGACCGAGTCCTCTGTCTGCGAAGACTCGCAAGACTGCGGCTGCTCCGAGAAGACGGAGTCACGGCTCGTTGACGAGTCGACAGAATGCTGTGTCAGGTGCCGAGGTAGCGTCGGCCGTAGACCGGTCGTCTGAGACCTTGTGATGCGCCGAAAGGTCTCCGATGGCGCTGCAGCAACAATCTGCTCCTGCGTGGAGTTCTGCCGTCCTGGAAGTGATTCGGAGCCCGAGTCTATAGAGGGCGTACCCGGGATGGCGGATGGCTTCTGGTAGCTTGGAGGTGAGGGCGAGGGAAGTAATGAAGTCGACGACGCAAGGTTGTCCGGTCCGGACGTCCTCAGCCGCTTCAGGGGACGCTCACTGATGGCGTAGGATGACGTGGTGGTGGTGGTGGTGGTGGTAGCAGAAGCAGAATGAGGAGGCGGTAGTGGCAGCGAGGGCGGGGACTGAGGGGGGGTGGTGTCACAATCTCTCGCAGAGTCCTTGTTTACGCTGGTATTGGCCGCCTCTGCGCGCTCGAATTGATCCTGGATGAGGGAGTAGAGGCCGTTTTCGGAGCGGAAATCCTACAGCGTATGTCAATAGACGAGTAAATGAGACCATTGTGCTTGGCCATAAGAGAGGAAGAGGGGCGCGTACAGGAATACCCGAGTTGGTACTGATGCCGGCACCGGTGATGATGACCATC
The DNA here is from genome assembly GCA_022385695.1 of Xylaria arbuscula. NCBI lineage: Eukaryota > Fungi > Ascomycota > Sordariomycetes > Xylariales > Xylariaceae > Xylaria > Xylaria arbuscula. The sequence continues at coordinate 160,920 of MU279374.1, forward strand.
TTGCGCGACTTGGCAAGCGCGTCGGCGACATTTTGCAGGAGATCAAGGGCATGGGGCGTGACCTGGACGGTGGGCATGGTTCGTGAGACGGTCGGGCTGCTGTCGTGGTCGTCGGCCGAAGGAGCATGGAAAGGCGGGCTCAACGAGGGCTACAACTCATCGTGGTCGTCGCGGATGCTGGGGGGTTGGTGGTGGTAGTATAAGTTGTAGCCAGCGACGGCTGGGATGCGGATGACAGCGCGTTGTCAATGCAATCGAACCATTTATATGAGAGACCTAAATAGCTGGTTTGTATCAGACCGGACGAGCTGACTGTGGCGTGGACGGTGCCATAGAGACGCGTTTCTTCGGCTGTGCTGGCAGGTGGGACACGCTCAGCCTGGGGACGGGACAATGCACACGGTATATGCAGCCGGGAGGAGGAAGAGGAAGAAGAAGAAGAAGAAGAAGAAGAGAGGAGGAGCTGTAAAATGATGTGCTGTAGACCATCCACACGTTTAGAATAAGAGGAAGGGAGAGCAAAGGATTCTATGTTAAGGTATGTAGGTAAGAATAGGTAAACGCGGCGCCGCTTCCCGCTGCAGGTGCTTTTTAGGGTTTGGTTTAGAGGTTCCTGCTTATCCACAATTGCCGCGACTCGGTGAGGAGAGAAGTTTGCAGCAGTTGCACTTGTGATTCGAATATGAATAGACGACACCGATCACAAATTCCAGTCTAGAGCGAGCAAATAGAAAAGAAGCAAACCATGGTCATGAAGAGGAGTGACAGCTGTCGTTGAGGAAGGGACGACATAAGCTTGAATGACATGACATGACATGAACCTTCGGCTAGTGATAGGCTGGGGGAGAGCGACAAAGTAGGGCGGCGCGTTAAGAGGAACGCCCCACCTAGGTAAAGGTCTCCCGAAGCTTATGTGGGGCTGTAAACAATCTGCAGCATCAAGGGCATCTGCAGGTTCTTCAGTGTACCTGAAGTATATAAGTACATACTTAAAGTACTTAGGTATGCTCACTTTAAAATAAATGTATCCATTTCATAGGTACTGCCTTTAATGCAGAAAACACCGTTAAATTTTTATCAATTTATATCAGAATTTAAAGCACATTTGAGATAATTACATGTATATCAGTATTGAGATGGCTTTAGCACACATCCAAGGCGATGCAACAACCTGGGCAGTGTTTGCCGACCTACTGGTTCAGGGCACAGAGAGGGGTACTCCGACTGCACAAACACGGTTGTCATTCCGAGATTGGCAGTCCATACGCAGGTACTTATCTATACTTTTAAATACACTATTATATGCAGGTTCATTCAAGTAAGAGTCATGTACCTCCCCACGCAGATTACCAATTAGAGTTAAGAGAGCAGTTTAGTGTCCATAGAGTCATCATCGTCAGGATAAACATGTTTATATCATCAACACTTAGATATACCAATTCTAAGTTATGGTGCTCAACTCTTATTTCTAAATTCTCCCGGCTTGAAGAAAGTGACGCTCTCCTTGTACAACCTGAGGTCACACAATGGGCGCTCTTCTGCGATTGGCTGGGCTTGTGCTGGCTGGTGTAAGTGCCTTGCGATAGCAGAGTCCAAGACATCTGCTTGCTCCCCACTATCACGGTGACACAGCATCGCTAACGGCCCGGCGCGGGACACCCCCAGACGCTGGTATACGCAGCCGTTAGTGTCGTCTATAACTTATACTTCCACCCGCTGGCGGCGTTCCCGGGGCCGCTGCTCCGTCGCGTAAGCCGTGTGCCGTGGTCGCTCGCCGTGCTGCACGGCACCGCCATCTACGAGGCCGCGGATCTCCATGAGAAATACGGGCCCGTGGTGCGTCTTGCGCCGAACGAGCTCGCCTTCCGCGACCCGCGCGCGTGGAAGGACATCATGGGCGGCGGTCTGTCGGATATTCCCAAGTGTAAGAAATGGCCTGTCCTCTCCTGCGCCGCTGTCGCCCTAACCGGCTCGCCGTCCTAGGGATCCGCATGTATGGCGTGCCGGCTTTTCTGCCGCCGCACGTGCAGAACACGATTAGTAAAGAGCACCATCGTGCCCTGCGCAAGGCACTCTCGCCCGGCTTTTCCGACGCGTCTCTGCGTGGCCAGGAGCCCATCATGGCCAAGTATGTCGATCTGCTAATTCAACGTCTTAAAGCCCAAAGCGTACAGGGTCCCGTGAATGTAGAGCTGTGGTATCGCTATGTTGTCTTCGACATCATATGCGACCTGGCTTTTGGTGAATCTCTCGGATGTCTGGAGAGCGACGACCTGCACCCCTGGATAGGGGCCATGATCGAGGGAGGGAAGCCTATGGGCTTCCTCACTGCCTTGAACATGTATCCCGCTCTAGCAGCTGTAGTGAATACTCTACTGAGTTTTGTCGCCAAAGGACATATGCGTCTGCATGCGGAGATGGTCAAGCCCCTGGTGGAGAGACGGCTTCAAATTGGTGACCGCCCTGACCTGATTAACCCCCTAATCCGACTTCAGGGCAAGCAGGTTGGTTACACTGCGCATACCTGTGCACTCTCCCTCTGACAGTGAATTCCCAGAACTCAAACTTGGACGAGCTCATTGCCAATGCTACTGTGATCATTGGAGCTGGTGCCGAAACCAGGTCAGCCTCCTGAAGTTCTTCGTACCCTCTCTCCAGGATCTTATAGTGCTTTTAAGCTTTGCCATTCACGATGAATCCTAACTCTAATATTTTGCATAGCGCGAGCATACTTACCGCTGTAACTTCATTGCTAATCAATAATCCCCACAAGTTGGCAAAACTAAACGCAGAGATTCGTTCTACGTTTACATCCCAGGACGATATCACTGCGGAAGCTGTGTCTCGATTGCCCTATCTCGTCGCCTGCATCGACGAAACTCTCAGGTTATTTCCCCAGACAGGCAGCCCGTCACTAAGATTAACAGACAAGAAGACAACGATCATTGGGATCCCTGTTCCAGAAAATGTATGCATCGCGTGCAACGCGTAGACGTATATCAACTCAACTAATAATGTTTTACAGACCGTAGTCGGTATCTGGCCTTGGGCTCTCTTTCGAGCTCCATCACTATGGACTGTGAGTCTCCATAGCTCCTTTCTCGTCTACAACGCTTTTTACAGCATTTACCTAAGCCTAAAGTTTGAAGAGGGGAAGAAAGAAGGAAAAAGGAGAATCTGACAGTTTTTCTACACAGGATGCTAGTGAATTTCACCCCGAGCGCTTCTTAGGAGATCCCAAATATGTGAACGATGCTCGGGAGGGTTTCAAGCCCTTCTTCACTGGCTCCAGAGACTGTATCGGCCAAAAGTAAGCTTCGCAGTCTGATCATAGACATATCCTTCTACAAATCCATTTCAGAGGCTCATATCTATGTTCATGCATATTGACTGCTCTCTAGTTTGGCACTCATCGAAATGCGTCTTATCCTTGCCTACATGGTCTTCAACTTTGACATGGAACGAACTGCTGACCCGAATACCAAGGATTGGATACATAAACAGAAGAATTTATTCATCGTGTGGGAAAAGGCCCCGCTCCCTGTCCAGCTTAAGCCTGTTGCTTAAATGAAGAGTGTGTGAAACCGGCTTCCCTAGATTGCGTAGCTGCCTGGAATGTTTACTAGAGGGAAATGTGTGCTTAGATTTGAAGACCTAGCTTATGGAATATCATCCTTTTTTCTATGTCTAGAAACATTGTCACATATATAAAAGAAAAAGGAAAAAAAAAAAACCGATACATGCGACCTCCCTTTGTTCCCATACAAGCTGAGATCCGCGTCCGAATGACGAAAGCCAGCAGTGAGCCATTTTCGCTCAATCAAATAGAAACGGTCTCATCAGGACATATCCATATCCACATCACCAGTCATATACAACCCAGGAATCACGTTAGGAGGATAGTGATCATTTTTCCAATACCGAATATTCAGATCCCAGGTGTAGAACCAATTAGGGTCGTATTTGGGGAATTCGAAGGGGAAATCCGGCAGCCATGCCAGCTCATCGAAGTGCGGGTCTGTCAATGTGTTCCTGATGTAGCTAAGGAGATCGAAGACAGCTGCCAGGAATGGCGACGGTGCGCGCGCTTGTGTGGTGATCATGACGTGTGCTGTTTTTTTTAGTTTTTTTTTTAGCATTTTCTGCCAGTCCAATCTTGCCGAGGGAAATCCTCGATCAAGGGCGAGGAGAGAGGTGAAATAAAGGCGAAATAATAACTCACTCATCATTTTAGTAGCTTGCGCTACGAAGTCACTGCGCGAATTAGACCGTCGCCACCCGCCGTCCCCAAGGCGATCGAAGTATTCATCCCGCATAAATATAGCCGGGCTCGCAAGATACACCTGGGCCATACCGAATGGGGTGTATCCTGATTGTTGCGCGACAGAGCTCGGTTTGTATCGAATACTCTGCCGATTCTGAACTCGCTCGGCATTGAAATACCGTGCTGGTAATGCCGCCATCATCAACATGCCTGCTTATCCGATTGCCGATTAGCAACCGAATTACACCTCATGGTCATTGCAAGTTAGTCGATGAATGGGATGGGGTGGTCTGACCTAGACAGTGGAATAGCCACTGCGGCGGCTGGCTCTCATTGCGTTTGGGCATTATATGGGGCACGGAGTCTCCTATTATGAATTCGGTGAGCAAGCTATCGAGTTGTTTTCTATACCACAGGCGACATAACAGAAATCACGCGTCGAGGGTCATATCTTACTTACTCTGTAAATCCATACAGTTCACCATCGGAAGCGCGCCCACTACCTCTCCTGCAGCATCTACGCATTCAGCCTCGTTCCGCTCTCTATAAGCGACGATGAATCTTTCAACGTCTTTACGTAGCTCGATATAACCCCACGGCGTCTACTTCTGAGAATCAGCATTCCTCGTGCCACACGCTCACATAGCAAATCAAGAGCGGGTAAAAGCGGCAGTACATACATCTTGCCACTCCTTAATAGCCTGGTCAATCCATGGCCGTCGGGCAAGCCACAGGGACCGCCTATCATTCCACCTCCGCGCGAAACCTTGGAGCCGATATTTCTCACAAGCCTCATTATCAAATTCAATGGCACTAAACACATATCTACGTGAATAGGGATTCATCGCTCGTTCGGTGTAGAGGATTCGGGGGAAATGGAACCCGTCCCTGCCGTTGGGAGGGGTGGACTCCCAGAAACTCCTGGATTGCAACCGCCAGAACAGGGCAGCCGGGAGGTACCAGCCCCTGATAGGTTTCCACCAATCCATGGCAGGGTGGTCTTCGTCCATTCCCATCGCTAAGCTCAGCGAGAGTCGACTCGGGTATTCAAACCCCAGTTCTGCGATGGGGAGTTTCCTATTGTACTTGCTAACCCGAAGGGGGGCATCCCACTGCGTCATACGTCGTTAGCTGGGCTTGGTCTAATACAATCATCGCAGTGCGTGGGATCATTCTGAGAGGTAATATAGAGAGATGAAAGGTAGGGTATGGATTAACTTGTTTTGGGGGAGGGGGGGTCACTCAACTGGCGTTCCTCCAAAAACAGCTGCTTCAAAAGAGCGGCCGACCTCGGAGATCGGCTCGCCATTTATGAACTATTGAGTATCAGTTTGATCAACTTCACCTGTCAGAGGAGTTATTGATATTATAGTACTATACCGGCTCGGGTGTTTTGCTCCCATACAGCTCCAGGCTGACGTTTTCAAGAAACATAGTGACACGCATTAAGGTTATGCAGTGCATGAGTTCGTCTTTTTTCATTTCTCGTCAGTAGTTGAAGACTATCATAGTTCCCGATGAGGGATCGTACGGCATCGGTAAAAATGTAAGAACGAATCGACTTACGTAGCATCTAGATGAGAGAGTTATCAAATCATATAAGCATTAGAGATATCGACTTCAGCAGTCTGCACTACTAACCGTAATAGCAACCCGCACATACAAAACACATCTCTCAGCAATCGTGATGGTATCACCACACAGAAGTCTCAGAGTCCCGCTGTTAATCCTAGCCACTGTCATCTGCTTTTTATCAATATAACAAGTGTCTCCACGCGCGTTGGCAGCGCGAGGAATGAAAGTCCAGGCATGATATTTCAAGATCTCACAGAGATAATCTGTCCTCTTCTCCGCATCAGGTTCGATATCTCGACCCAAGAAGGGCTTGTTCATCTTCTGGCATTCCGATCTTTCATAACTCGGTGTCAAAAGAATTTTCTTGCCTTCCCCCTTTCTCTTGTGCTCTTCCGCCTTTCTTGGGTCTCCGTAGAGTTCGTACCACCGCTGGATGCGGCCGTATAGTAGCGTGCCGAGCCTGTACAGATATTTGCACGCCCCAATCAGTGACTTCTGGGAATCATCTCGCGCTATGGAAGCCTTTGCAAGTCTTAAAGTTGGGGCTTACCAGGTATTGTTATCTCGGATAAGCGTGAGCAATATACGATTTGCAATTTCGATAATAAATGAAACATGACACCAGATTTCTTCATTATCCACCGTCCAATTGCTAATAGACAAGTTCGGCTTAACCGCTGTTTCTATGATCTCAGGATCATCTTCGACATTGAAGTCAAACCAGTGACTTTTCCCGAAGAAAGGCAGCCAGGTAGTTTGGTCAATCTCAATCCTTTGTGACACATAAGTTTGAACCAGTCGAGGATAAATTTGCGCATCGCTCGGTCGATGTCCGCCCAGAACATCTGGACTTTCGCCCCAGTGTGAGAGCACACTGTTCAACGGCGCCACCATATACGACGGAACACCCATCAAAGCGAGACGCTGGTTATCCTCTGCCACGAGAATCTCGTCGAGTTCGTGGTAAGTTCTCGACGGAGCAAAGTCATCTGCGTCGGGTTCGACATCGTAGAAACGCGGGTCGAGCCTGTCTCCGATCAGTAATTACTTATGATTCTCGTCCTAAAACGACAGGGCAACTTACGAGGGGCACAACGGCGCGAACCCAGAATGTATGTGGCCATCGTCTTTATTTACTAACGAACATGTCACGTCCGATTCAATACCGTAGCGCGCGGCCCAAGGCGAGCCCGGGTCGGGAAACTCAGCCATTTCGGTATGATTGGAATGTGTTCGATTCAGTTATCACGAGTCTGAATTAATCGGAGTTACTACCACAGTAGTGCCAATCCCTAACTCCATCAGCTGGCTCACTACAAAGACAATTGCAAACGGCATTGGGTAGGGTTAGAACGACAATGACAAAGAACAATCCATATTGAAATTTTCAATTCAGTTAGAATTATGATAACGAAGAACCCAGTAGCGAGGCAGACAAAAATATGCAAAACGCAATATGAAACACTCGGTACAAGACGCTTGTGTAGCGATACAATAGTCCCGCTGGTTCTACCGCTATCAACCATCTTTTCTTTATAGCCGTCAAGTCTCCATTTAAGAAGATCACTTTATGTTGGTTATCATGCTACATGTGTACATGGGTTCCGAAGATTTGACGTAGCAGTAGTTAGCTGCAACATCCATATCAGTTTCTCACACCACACCTTCTAGCGTGTATGAGAGCTATCTTCTTAATGCAATTGTCGACAGTGGGCAGTTCGACGTAGATGAGGCACCATATAAGTCTTTGTCTTGAGGCTAGCACCATCGCCGCTGATATTTAGCGTATTCCGGTCCGATATCAACCTTGCCACTTTCAACTAGCTCCTTAAAAGCACGCCTACGGAGATAGTGAACAGCATCCGAAAGTGGTGTTCGGCCATCGATATCGCTTAAGTTGGCATCAATGTTATCATTTTCGAGAAGTAGGTGGATGAGAGATATATCCTCTGTAAAGACGACATGTAGTAGTGGTGTCCGACCATCGTTATCTTGAATGTTGATATCAGCTTTGCCACTTTTGATAAGTAGTCTGACCATAGGCTCATTGGCTTGTTTAACAGCCTGTAGTAGTGGTGCCTGGCCAAATTTATCTTTGATGTCGACATCAGCCTTGCCACTCTTAAGAAGTAGTCTAACTAAAAGCTTGTTGCCTCGTTCGACAGCCCATAGTAGCGGCGCCCGACCAAAGTCATCTTTTATGTTGATATCGGCCTTGCCACTCTCAAGGAGTAGTACGACTATAAACTCATCCCCCTTTTCAACAGCCCGTAACAGTGCTGTCCCGCCAGTATTATCTTTTATGTTTACATCAGCTTTGCCGATCTCAAGTAGTAGGCTGGCGGTAGGCGCATCGCGTTGTTGGATAGCGTGTATCAGTGGTGTCTGGCCACCGTCATCTTTCGCATTGACATCAACTTTGCCGCTCTCAAGTAACAGCTTAATGGCTGCCCTATCCCCGCTTATAGTTGCGGAAAACAGTAATCGTATAAGACTACTGTGCATAGACTCAAATTGGTGCCCTGTTCGCAGCAGTACGTTAACTAAACTCTTCTGCTCATGACACATGGCATAGGATCCCGGTGTCCCTCCAATATAGTCTACGGAGTCGACACGAGCTCCTCTCATCACTAGCCGCTTGGCAATAGCTATGTGACCCATCCGAGCGGCATATAACAAAGGAGTCCGACCATAAATATCCTTAGCATCGATATCTAGGCGTTTTAAAGTTGATATTTTAGCAAAATACTTGTAAATCTCATCCCTCTCGAGTAGTAACTTCACAACATTATCGTAACCGTACTCCGAAGCCCAAGACAGTGCAGACCGTTGATAATCACCATCCACGAGATTTATATCCGCTCTACTCCCCTTGAGCAGAACTTGTACTAGTTGATCGAGTCCGAAGTAAGAGGCAATCATAAGGGTTGTGAACTGAAGAGGGGAAGTCCTGTATGTACTCCGCCAGAAAATCTCGAACCAAGGCGGGTGGTGTTTTGATTCTGGGTCACAGAGACAGATCTTCAGCAGTGAATACGCAGTCGTCTTGTTGTTCATACCTGACATCCGGAAGTGGACAACCCAGTTGTTGGCACAGTATTTGAGAAAGCTGTAGTAACGAAAGTACTGATCGGAATCGAAATGAGACCCAAGCTTAAGAGTATCTTTCTCAAAGTTAACGAAAAGCAAGTGCCAGATACAAATCTGGGAAATAACACGGTGAGATTCCTGTTCGCGGAGCGAAGATTTCCATTTTAGCTGATTATTGGTGTTTTTTGTACGGTCTTTAGGGCCATCTTGAACTAAAAACTCCTTTGCAGTCTGATGGAGAAGATATATCTTCGAATCAACGATAGTGACAAAAAGACCACAGAGGTCCATTACATGCTCTCGGAAACGTTCATCTGGTTTGAGATCGAGGTCTTGGTTTGATCGGCTAGTTTCTCGAATGGCGAGCGCAATGTTCATCTCCCTTGTACTCAGGGGTCGTACTGCAGCAATGACAATATGCAGCAGCTTCTTAGCTTCCTCGATATTGGGACTTCTGGACAAAATCCTTTCGTATGCCTCATGGGCAGTTCGTGGAAGTTGTGAAGTCACCTCATATATGCGAGTTTTGTTGATGTAGATGTCATTTTCAACAACGTCCAGTGTAAGATGAGCCCAAATATAAGTCCTATGAGGAATACGTAGAAACTCTTCCAAAAGAACATTTTCCTCGGAAGGATCAAGCTTGAGACTTTCTCGAATGCCCCGGACTCTCGATCTTATATAAATCTCTATCTCCTTGGAGATCTTGGACATCTCAGTCTCCATCTCACCGCTGAGACGGATGACAGGCAAACTCGGAATATCGAGAGGTTGGAAGTCTCGTCTGATATGGCCATAAGGCCGACTCGTCAAGAGAAACTTCAAATTGAAGTTGTTGCTTTCTCTGTAGAGCTTCCGCAGGCATCGAGTGAAGTCGGACTGTCCGTGATCGTCGCATTCGTCGAAAGCATCGAGGATACAGACTATCTCGCCGGCGTTCTTGTCCTGCGCAGCCGTAACTAGAATGTCCCAAAGCTCAACAAATGAGTCGGTAATCTTCTCTCCGCCGGCCTCAAACCTCTCGATCATCTTGTTCGAGAGAAGAATCTTTTTCTGTTCAAAAAGCTGATGCAAAATGCAGCATAATGCACTTCTCGCGCTTCTTTGATCATCAAAATCGTCTTTGAAGAAGAAGTAGCAAGTTGTTCTGGATTCGGTGGTTGGTAGCTCGGAATCAATTAGATATTTTGCTAGGACGGACTTTCCACAACCGGGATCGGCGGAAACAAGGAGCATGCACGACGATTGACCTTCCCGCCAGTGGCTAAACCGGTTGTCGGTTACGAACCACTCGCACGTCCCCAAAACCCGATCTGGGTTTCTTTCTTTTCTGTCCCGATAAGGCGAGGTATGGAGGGCCTTGAGGATGGCTACTCTGCGAGCCGGGTCCATCGGTGGTGTGTCGGGCTCCCTTAGAATGAGATCACGACGGGATAATGGACTCAAGGCATCAGCGGTTTCTGCGGTATGATCAATTAAGATGATCTGTGACAAAGCCTACGTGTGTTTGCAGCACGGGGATGCTTCGAGCCACTCACCTGCACTCCAACATTCCAGAATGGCCATCGTAGTAGCTGCGGCGGTGGCGGCTGCGTATGTCTGCCACCTCTTGCTCTTATGACTATCCGCATAGTCACATACACTTTTGATTATCAAGCAGCCCGGGAATGTCTCCCATATACCAGCACCCTCCATTTCAAAGGCGATGATCCCGTCTCGAGATGCCGCTTCGTCTCGAGCTTCACCAGATTTCATAACCGAATCACTAGATGCAAAGAGACCGAAGTGTATTATGGGCACGCCGAATAGCGACGCTGGGCGCTGACGAGCCACTAATTCGTGTTCATCACATCCGAGTTCTTGGCAGCTGAGCGTCAGAGCTTCATCGCATACGCCATCCAAACTGTCACACACTGAGCATTTCAATCCATCACGATGTTTGTGTCGGTATGTTGGCTTGAATAAACGGTCTTCAGTTATTCCAGGGTATGTGGCCATATTGTCTAACGTCTGCTGTAAATCGTTAAAATATCGGATTGTGTTTTCCTGCAAGTGTTTCTGGGTCTGTTTAGCTTGCAACATAGCCAAGAACGCACGAATTGGCGGACTAGGCCTTGGTAAACTGTCCTGAACATGGCCCTTCCGAATGAAACCGTGGGAAAATTGTCTCCCAAAGTCGTATTGAATGATACCATCACTGACCACCACGTCACCTAGAAGGACCTCCTCGTCTTTTAGCGATCTGCCAGATGGTACACCCCCACAAATACCAACAACCAGAGAAAGTCTGACCCCTGTAAAGCTTGCACGGAGATATGTCGCTGAGGTTGCTGCTGCAACCTTTCCCATGCCTGGCAAGTGTACGAGGACAATATTATGTCGGCCGATAGCACCGGTTGTGTATGTGTTGGTATCTCCCGGCGCCCTGTGATATTGCTTACTATCCCAACACTTGTCAAACAGGGCTATAACGGCGTCCGCCTCGAGAGGCAGAGCACACATTATAGCTATTTTGAAGTCATCCCGGCTCGTCGGCGGGGAAGGGTCCCGTTGACTAGCAGCCATCTTCTCGTTGTATGTTGATCGTAGGAGGCGCAATATAAACAGGAATAGGCATCTTCCGTGAGAAAAGACAGTGTTTGGCGGGGTAATCTGATGTGGGATTTGACATCCAGCGTTGACAGGTCAGATATGGTACGGCTAGATGCAGTGTAGTCATAGGCGTCGTTCTTGCAAGTGTGCCGGGGGCCTCAATTAGTTAACAGAGGCTAAACACCGAATGCATCCTAGAGCTGCGTAGGCTACGACGCATGAGAAAATAGTCTATCCACTAGGTACTTACGTGAGATCTGAAGTAGGCGGCACCACACCCTCAAATAAGGGCGGTAGAACAGTTCGGCCCCCATTGGGGGCTGAACCTCACCACCCCAGAATCGGATGTGCCGAGTACCATACCAGTTGTTGCCACGTTATTAGCTGACCAATCAACATGTTTAACGTGGCCTTGCATTTTCCCATTGTACGCTGCAGCGTAGAGACCTTCCGGCCGGCTGTACTAAAGAAGGGGCTTGGACCTAATATTCGTTCTAATACATACCACCATCGGCACAGTAGAGGCCATCTGATTTCTATCGTTGGCTGCTTTCCTCTAATGCTTTTTCCTAGGTAACTATGCAAGCCTGTCCTCGTCGTTACCATCCTTGTAAAATCCAAATTTTCAACAGTATGATCTGATATGAGAAGCCTTTGAACTGTCGACGCTGTCAAGCTAGTAAGAGTTTTCAATGTTCACGAAAACAAATCATCAAGTAAACGGTTGACGCAGCACGTCCTTCAATTAAATTAAGTTAATTAATACCATTTTATTAATCAAATTTTAATTAACTTGAGCCCCAAACGAGTCTTGACTTAAAAGTTAATGTAATGATTTACTTTCTAGGTATATGACATTGCATAGAATTGCTACCGTACGTAAAGTGGTAAGACAGGTATCTACAAGTAAGAAGCGAGTTGACGGTAGACAGATATAAATATACTCCGTGAGAGCATGCATTTGTGCATACTCTATCTTAATACTTCTTAACAGCCCGGAGGTCCTGACAGAAATAATTACATTTTATCAAGTTTATGTTAAAGGAATACGGTATATATGCTTCAAAACAACCTATTCTAACACACAGGACTAAGAATTCTACATTATTAGAAAAGAAAATAATCAGACCTGAGTAGTTAAGCATCTTGGTACGTATATACATTATATACATATATTATGTTATATATTCCACTTAGTTACAAAAGCTCCCTAAATGAGCGTTTCGCCTTTTCTCTTCACAGCGTTCTACCCTACAGTAAAACTGCCATCAACCAGGCGTTCGCTCAGCTGCCACAGGCGCTGCGCCGCGTTACGGCTTTTCGCATGATCCGCACAGGGGAAAAACTGACAGTCAGCTAAGTATAATCCACGGCATTCTGCCCGCCGTAGAGAGACAATTAATCAGTACATGTCTGTCACGTCTTGACGTTGTCGACTTACCATCGAGAAATGGGTCCAAGGCAGCAACGAGGCTTGTCGAGGCACCCTCATCGCTGTTCTTCCAGTAACTAGAGGTTGCTGCTATTGCTTCGGCGACATCCTCTTCATGCTCTCTCCCCAGATTGCTGATAACACCTGTGCATCTGCTCATTAGTCAAGTAGACGCCTTCACATGGAGTATGCACCAGTGCGATAAAAAGATACATACCTCCAGGATGAAGCGCATATGCCATGATCCCCGAAACTTCTGCATGGTCTTGCAAATATAGCGTGAACAGAATATTGGCAGTCTTGCTTTGAGAATAGGCTATAGTGGAAAGGTATCCATCTTCCGAGACCTTGGCAAACGCTGGCGGCATGGAAGAAACAGGTCGCTCCACACGTGGAATCTCTTTATTTTCCATATTATAATCATGAAAGCGCACCGGCGATAGCATGTGACCGTGACTCGAGAGGTTCACAATTCGGGTTGCTCCAGGAGCTGATTGCTCTGCCGCTGCTCTCAATAGGGGGAATAGGAGGTTAGTAAGTAGAAATGTCCCGATGTGATTGACGCCAAACTGCATTTCTATTCCCTCTGCAGTCCATTGCCGCAGACGATGCGTGCAGCCGGCATTGTTCACGAGAATATCGAGTGTGGAAATCACACTCTTAACCTCTGCCACAGCTTTTCGGATAGAATCTTGAGCGGCCAGGTCTAAAATGACGGTTCGCACAATGACCCCAGGATATGAGGTTCGGATAACACTCGCAATCGCTTCCATCTTATCTTTTGACCTTGATAGCAAAATCAAGTTCGCAGGCCTCTGAGATGCAAATGCGATTGCGGTCCCTTCTCCGACGCCTTGAGGCGCAACCCCTGTGACGATAACTTCGTGACCTTGTCAGTAGCGAAGCTGATTAGGGTGACCTAGTATATGCTATCACACACTGTTTCTACCTCTGATCCTGTCTGCATATTCTTCAGCAACGCTCAGGGCGGATGTTCTTTGGCCCCAATCTGGATTCGACGTCATTTCTTCAGTGCAGCCGTACGAGTGTTGGGGTATTACTTTTCGGAGTAAACGGACTTGTAAGTTCTGTCAGCTTGACTGAAGGAAAGATTAAAGCTGTGTAAAACTCTACCCTATATAATAATTCTCTTTTAGTTTAATTGCCACCATTTAAGAATAAATGCCTAAGCTACCTGATGTTGGGACAACATGGGATAATTCAATGCAATAAAATAGGGGACTATGTCACCAGGCGGCTTTTCGGCTTTTGGCCGCCATGGTAGATATAGGCTAAGCTCACAGGATCCATCTCGTCGGTTGTACACTTCCGACCCAGGGGAAGAAGCCGAGGGTGTATTACCACCAGTCACGATTCCTGGATGACAGTTATCATCGACCCCCAACCAGATTTCGGAGACAAGGTGGTCACCGATGATGACAACCCCGCGTCTCCCCGCATGATGACCTGGTATAAGATAGGTAGTTCGATACGATCATCATATTTAAGTTATTATCGAAGGTGGATTTTTTTCGTGTTTCTATATAGAAGGGGACCACACAGCTCTGAAAATGGCGATAAATGGTCTAAATGGCAACGCGTCGTCACGCCCTCGAACAGGAATCAAAGTCATCGTTGTGGGTGCCGGTACGCATAATGTGGATCACATAACATAACTAGCCGACGTCCGAGCTGACGACGAAATTCAATTCCAGGATTTGGCGGCTTGGGTGGTGCGATAGAATGCCATCGTCAAGGCCACGATGTCGAGATCTACGAAGCGTTTCCCGAACTAAAACAACTGGGAGACATCATTTCGTTCGGACCAAATGCGGGTCGCATCTTTTACAGGTGGTCTGATGGCGAAATTGTTCGTCGTATGCGGCCACTGAGCGTAAGTAGTGTTTCGGATTGCTTTCTATCTATAAAGTCTTCGACTTTAAGATCTGAGGAAACTTGGTGGCGTGTTACGGGCTAGGTCAAGCCTACCCTAATGGGTCTGGTCTGGCCAGACAACTAGCCTATATATAGCCGGGACCTAGATAGGCCTTCTACTTCCAACTTCCCTTTCTTCCCTACGTATTTTAATAAACAGCATGTTCATATAGCCGCTTGGCTGACCCGTCACATGGCGGAATTCTTGGCTTAGCGTGGTGATTACTAACGCTCTTCAGATTGATTTATTAGAATACGGCTTCAATATACACAAGTATGACACTGGCGAGATTGTCATCAATCAGAAGACACCGAAATATTCCGTGGAAGCGCCCAATTTCAACGGGCACAGGGGAGAGTTGCATGAAGTGGTTTTCAAGTATGCAAGAGATGACCTCAGCATACCCAGTGAGTAAACCCGAGAATTAGATAGTGCGTTCGTTATACTCAACGGCGTACCAAGATGAAAATGACTAACTCGATACGATTCAGTTCATCTGGGTAACAAGATTACTACTTATTTCGAGGACGAGAATCAGTCCGGTATTGTGCTCGAAGGCGGCGAAAGGGTACGCTAGCCATCTGCCGAGCTGTGTCCAAGAGATAATTAACTCTGGAGAAGGTATCAGCTGATGTGGTCATTGCCGCGGATGGTGTTCGATCTAAGGCTCGAAAATCTGTTTTGGGTTACGAAGACAAGCCCAAAAGCAGTGGCTATGCTGTGTGGCGAGCTTGGTATCTCTCTCCGCTCTCAATCTCACTACAACTAGAACTGATGTTCTCAACAGGTTTCCAAATAAAGACATGGTCATAGATCCTTCTACAGCTCAGTACTGTGAGAATGGTGATACGTTCAATGGCTGGATCGGCCCAGATATGCATTTTCGTGAGTTATCAAAGATCGTCTCCCCCCGATTCTAGTAATATTCGCAAGGAACGTACTAACCCTTGCCAACGAAGTCTTTAGTACAATCAAGAACGGATCTGACTGTTGCTGGGTTCTTACCCATCCCGATGAGCACGATATTGAGGAGTCGTGGAGCTTCCCTGGCAAACTTTCAGAAGTCAAGGAGGCGATAAAGGATTGGGACCCCATGTGTCATCGTATTGTGTCTAAGACACCCGAAGAAATGTTGGTAGACTGGAAATTAGTGTACCGTGATCCTTTACCTACGTGGGTAAGCCCGAAAGCAAGAATTCTGCTATTGGGCGACTCTGCACACCCATTCTTGCCAACCAGTGCACAGGGTGCAACACAAGCGCTCGAAGATGGCGGTAGGTGAAACTAAATCATTTCCCCGTATCTCAAATACATCGAATCCAGACAAGTCCCGCACTATAAGCTCTTCCTTTCAGGTCCTATTTGACCACTATTCTGACCTCAATGTTACAGTTTGTATCGCCGTCTGCCTTCGAAAAGGGGGGAAAGAAAAAGTGCCAATTTCCGTGCGAACTCATGAGAAGATCCGTTACGACCGCGTTCGGGCAACTCAAAAGACCGGAGAATCGACTCGGGACATGTGGCATAAGACAAACTGGGAGAAGGTCAAGGAAAACCCAGAGATCATTCAGTTTCCGCGGCAGGACTGGATATTCGATTTCGATGCCGAACAGAACGCCGACGAGATGTACGACAATATTGCTAAAGAGCTATATGGTTGATAAAATCTGTGTCATGACAGACAGGCGAATCATCTATCTAGAGTATATAATGTGTCGTCTTGGTATTAACAAGAGTTTGGAGAATAGACTCAAGTCACTCTACCCTTTCGTGATTTTACTGTTCGTCCACCATTCAGAAGCTTTCAGACGCAAGATGAAAGAGCAGGCTTAGATACACGTAGTTTATTGATTATAGCCTTCGGTCAACGTTTGGACTACACCCAGAACTGCAACCCCCAAGTTCTAGCCTGTAAACCCGTCACATAACGCTAAAGATTGTGCAAACCAGGTTACAACAACACATAGCAACAATATAACAGTTGAAAGGTATACAGGTCAAGACTACTGTGACTATTAACGACTTTATTTTTATATTTTTGATCAAAATTTACAAGTTAGTGTGAGCTTCTCAATTCAACTGCTTTGTACATTTGCTTCTGGACTAATGTACAACTTGTAGGGTTCAACTACTTAGTAAGGGCCAACTTCGACATTCAGTACAATATTAGAAACTTCGAATGAACCAATCAAGCTCCTATCTAAGAAATACTACTGTTACGCTTCTCGGACTCGCTGTAATATTCTCAACTCGACTGAGATTCGACATGGTCGACATGAGGCTTCTCATCCACATGGCGTATGCATTGATACTTTCGGAACTTGCGAGCAGGCACGCGGGCCTCAAACTAGCAGCAGAAATTAATATAGTTTTATTAAAACGGCATTGGCTGAGGCCAGCTTACCATTTCATCAATCTCTTCAAGCGTACGACCTTTGACCTCGGGTAGGTACAGCCAAACCCAGGCTCCAGCAATGGCACAGCTACCCGTCCAGATATAGCCATACTTCGGACCCCAGCCTAATTTCATGGGGTTGATGAAATACGGCGCGGTAAATGTCGTCAGCCAAGCCCCGAAGAACCCGATTGCGGTCGCGAGGCCGAATGTATGGCTGCGTAATCGTTGAGCTGCGAGCTCACCTCCAGAGAGCCATGCATAGGTAGATATCAGGAGGTTGTAGGATACTATATAGATGACGCTAAAACCGACAATGATCTTTCCTGTTTTCTGTGTTCCGGGTTCAATGGTGTATACGATGGCCATGATCAACTGCGATAGTCCACAGACGATGAAGCCGGACACCATCATAGCACGTCGACGGCCGTATTTCGTGATAATTAGGGCGTTGAATAGCAATGAGGCAACACCGACCCCGGTCAAGATACATGAGTTTTCGAACGCGTTTCCCACATTGGCCATCTCGAAGAAATATGTACCGTACGCTTATCATCAATTAGATTAACGACGCCACAGAGTGGCCGCGAAGAACTTACATATTACTGCAGTACTAGAGGTTAGCCATTATCATTTTGGTTGCAAGTTGGGAAAACCTCGAAATCTTCCCAAGTTCTGGAGCACCTCTCACACTGAAACAAGGCTATTATAGCCTAATCTTTTCTGAAACAGAAGAAAACCCGATTTTGATGATAACTCACTGAACATAGCCCCAGACGCCGCTTGGGTGGTCAGGCCGAGGACAGACAGTATTGTTCGGCGGCGATCAATAGGGTTCTCAAAAAGAGTACGGTATCCCACTCTTGACTGCATTTGGGCTTCTGCAGCTAATGCCGTCTTCATATCATCAAGCTCATCCTTAACAGACCACCCGGATGGCCTTAGCCGTCGAAGTGCGTGTTCTGCTTCATCAAACCTCCCTTCTGCAGAAATGTCAGTATGTAGTCTCATAGAAAAGTCGCATACAGTATATTGGCTCAAGTTGTGCGGGTTTAGGCGATGTAAACCACGGAACTTCAAACTGATTTTCACTCACTGCAAAGCAATTAGCTTCATGCATCGAATACTATACCTAGGCTGTGGGAGGAAAGGGGGCAAAACACTGGGCACGTACCTCGTTGCTAACCACCTGGGGCTTTCGGGTATGAAGAAAAGACCGAACGTTAAGATCAAAGGAATCAAGTGAACAATGCCCAGGGGGATGATGTATGCGTTCCTGTTCGGAATCTTCGCGGCAAAATTGTCAATTACGGTACCGACGAGAGATCCTACATCACTGATTAGTGAAAGAAGAATTGAAGTAAATATCGAGTGCGCTCACCGACAGACACCCAGTAGGTGAAGATAGAGATACCGAATCCTCGATAGAGACCGGGTGAGCATTCCTAAACGGTGGTCAGCTCCAACGCAGTCGCAATAGCAGACACAACTTGCCTGGATGTAGAGCTGCGCATGCGTCATCAAGAGACCATTCGACAAGCCGATGATGAGTCTTCCAGTGTACAGGCCGCCGATCTGCGTCGTAGCTTGCATGACAGCCGTAGATACGAAGACGCCAATGCAAGCAATCCAAAGCGACATCTTACGGCCGAAATACTTCGCGGTGAACCCGGCCGTGGACGAAGAGATGAAAGCGCCCAGGATCATCAACGAAGAGATGAGCTGCTGTCGCTCGGCGTTGATGTTCCATCCAAGAGGTGTCGATGGGGCTCTCTCCCCGAATACCTGAAGTGGTCAGTCAAAACCCGAAAGCTAAGGGCACGATTCTCACTTCAAGAAAGCCAATCATCGCCTGCAGACCGCCGATAATTCCAAAATCGAGACCATATTGAAAAGAACTTAACGAGACAAGAGTGACAATGAGTAGGGATTTCCAATGCTCCCTCATGCCCATTTTCTGATCTGAATCCTTATTCTCGGCCATCGCAAGTCCTTGAAGATTTGAAGTGTGCCACGGACAGAAAGTTAGTCTATAGTTTGTAGTCTGTATGGAGTTGTAGGACAGTTATCAGGGGATCCTGATGTGGCAACAAAATTCATAGCCCCTTTCTGCGGCTGAGAGCTTTCCGACACAACGTCTATAGCCCAGGCTGACGTCTCTACGTAGCCGATGTGTATTTCACAGCGGAAGAGCTAGTGTCGCTGGATTATGTCCTCGGATATTCAATAACGCAGAACGTTTCTTCACGTCGGCACTCGGGGAATACTCCGCATCACGCGCAAAGAGGTATAAACAAAACAACCCCAAATCCAAATCTGCCGAGATATAGCATAAGCCATGTGAACAATATGCGGGAGCGAATGAAGATCCCCCACAGGAGATGTGCCAAGTACTTCCCCCGACGGGCCATGACCACCGAGGAGTCAAGTTCCCCTCATCGCTCTCTGGATGACCGCTTCCAGATCCGCGATGCCATCTCCCCATTCGACCGGCTAATGGTCGTTGTACAGACCAAGATTATTTTAAAGAGGAAACGCCGCTGTGGGGCGGTTATTCCGGGCTGAACATTCTACCCTAGAAGCGAATACAGTGTTGGCAAAAGAACAGATGGAGTTCGCTCCGTTGCCTATATTGTATAATGATCTAAATTTCCAAAACCGACAGTTCACGTCAAGTCCTAGTTCAAATAGAGAGCCGAGGCAAATGGCAATTCGATAGTAGCGTTAGATGGTGGACCATCATAAGAACTAAAGCTTATTCAAGAACCCATACAATTTACCACAGGAGTAAAATGATTGCTAGACTAAATGCCCACAGACCAAGGGAGCGCGACACTGTGATAGATAGCGCTATATTCAATTCATTAATACCCTGGCAGTGAAAAGTCCAGCCAAACCTATCATGCATCTTCTTATTAAGTTTCGAACAGTCAAGCGTCTTGCTGTGGTCGACAATCCGAAAGTCCGATACTATTTCAGTCTGTCTTCTGAGGAAAGATTCGCTATTAATCAGTCAGTATTTTCATTAAACTGAGCCCATACATCTCTAGAAGTTCCAACAAGTCTTTCAACTCACAAGAAGTCATCGGTTATAACACCTGCTTCTATAACAAGACTCTCGAATTTAAGTGGCCAGTGCCAAGTCGTTGAATTATCAAGCCTCAGGCTGGGCGCGTGTAGCTCAAAAATTGGGCGCGCCCAATTTTCTGCTTGATGAGGTATGGTTACCGAGCGAAGGTGTGCGCCGGAAACATATACCTCCTCCACCTGATCAAAAGGGAGAACTAAACCGGTGTTGTTGAAATCATTCCGCGCGTTAAAGCTCTCTACGGTAAGATTTTGCACACTTGGATTTCGTCCTAGATCGTAGATACCACGCTGCAAATACATGTACTTGATCGTCATTGATTCCGTCAGTGTGGCTCCGAGAGTCAGCGTGAGATCCATATTGATGAAGTTGGCGATGTCTACGTGTTCCCATCCGATCGAGAGACTTCGAAGATTTGGGGCCGTGCCATTTGCGTATGTCGAGTACGGATATGTAGTCGTCGTCCTGTTGTAAACATAATCGATGGAGTCGGTCTGGTTTCCAAAATTGATATTTTGCCAAATTATATCATCTTTACGTGGGCTTGTCTGGTTAACCGGCTCGCTGAACAACCCGTCAATGGATTTAATATTGCCGATACTTTCCAAGTCGACATTGTTAACATAATGCAAATTGTCGTTGAATCCCTTAATCCTAGTCAATTTCAACTCTTCGAGCCGTGGTGTTTCGAGAGCAAAAAAGGTAAAATATTGTAAGTTTGTCAGGTCGATGTGTGTGAGATTCGGTGCCGCTATCTGCAACCCTGCGCTAATGTTCATCACACTTGGGAATGATATGTTCCCAAGACTCGGTGCTTGATAATCCTCGGGGTAAGCGAGCAGGTAATCAAGGAGACCAAAGGAAATCTGGCCACCAACTGCCTTGAGTGTAGAGCTGCTAATCTCATACGACGGCCCATAGTAATGTGGAGAGTACAAATACTGGTCAAAATCAATGATAAAATCTCCGCTAATCTCCTCGATGCCGTCTAGATTAATGCTTTCGGACAGGTTACCAGGAAGTGTGATGCCGCCATCCAACACAGTGCAACGCTCACGCAAAGATTGAGCCTCAGTGGCCGTCGACAACGTGACATTTTCAGTACAGATGGATCGCGACACAGCCACTACCAGACAATGTTAAATTATGATTAGATCTAGCATTCTTCGCGCAAGTAGGTGGAGGGATGGCTTACGATCGGAGAATGTTATTAATATTGACCAGACAGCCAAGAGGCTGCTTCGGGACCATGTAGGCATGCTGGGTTAGGCTCGTGCACTCAGCGCAACCTCTTCAGATTGGACATGCGGCATCTCAATGTAGTGCATTTATCGCTCGCGACTACATATTTTAACGTTGGAGGGTTACCTCAATTCAGCTTCTGGTCAACTCTAGATACGCCGTATACGTAGCCGCTTGGTGCAAGAAGGGAATAGTTTTCTGGATCGTAATGCTAAATCGATCGCTTGGCGCTTGTAGGGATTGGCTACAATACGCATACCAACAGGGAGTACCTACCCTCAGCTCACCGCAGTTATTTGCACATGAACCTAAACTGCCATAGGCTGGCATGGCAGGTGGCCATTCGGAAGTTTATAGAACGTACGGTAGCCCGGATATTCCAGTTTGGAATATTGCTGACCTTTTGGGTTATTGGCTCAACGGCATACGGACTGGCCGCCGTGACACGTTAAATATAGCTAGTTTAGCTAGGATTTAGCTGATAAGTGGGTGTTTAAAGGTATTTATAAGGCGGTTACTATGTTGGGTTTAAATTCATGTGCCGATAACAGAATTTCATGTGCAAATAACTGTGCCCTCAGCTTGTCTGATCACTCATACGGATGCGGTTAAGCTTAAAGCAGATTCCAAGTGTGATAGCTGTTAGTTTTAGTCGCAGAATAGTCATCTGAGCAGCCTGGCAACTTGTGGAAGCTCGTCTGATTCTATAAAGCTAAGAACGAAGAAGAAAAAAGCAGTAGGTTTGCAAAACTAAGCTTACTGGCGGCCTATCTAAATCGACTTTTGTTTTAACTTCGTTGTTTAACGTATTATTGAATTAAAGGCTATACTATTTACTTGCAATGACTAGAACTGTTCAAGGAGCTTGATACCCGTCTTCATTTGCATCTCTATATTGCACTCTCTCTGTCTAACCGTGAGCGCGATGATAATTAAATAGCCGGTAAAGAGCACGAAATAAGGTTTTAATGGGTAGTGAAGCCTGCGCAGCTATTAGTGATTTTGCTTTGTTCCCCTTGAAGTTTAAGACAGTGGTGCCATAACTTGAAGCAAATTATGAAACGGCTTAGACAACAACGTAGTATCATTCGGTGATAGTACCGGCGAAGGAGCAAAGCTCCCCAGGTAATTAAAACTTGTTAACTGAAATTCTGATCTTGAGATCTATTGATCGTTTGGCGGCTTAATTCTAGGTTACAAGTTAATAACTCACATAAAATCATGGTTGTATTACAAGCGAAGTATTTAACAGGTTAGTAAGGGAGGGAATTTATATTTCATATATTTTAATAACAAATGAACTATACGGTGAATAACAAAGAAATTGTAAAATGAGCGGAAGGAATGAGATATTCCATTCTCTGCCGCGTCGCATAACTTAGTTCGACGTCACGTTACCGCATCAAAACCACATTAAGCCTTAACAGCCACAGCCTTATCCTTCTTATCCCCACTAAAGACCTTTTGGAGAAATTGACGAAGAGGGCGGCCCTCATAGTACCACTCAGAATCTTTCGGTGTGCCCGACTTCGATGATTGGAGTTTGGAAGACGAGGGGTTGGAAGATGGTGGCCAACTCCCGAACGACGACTTAGTTTTCCGCTTCGGCTGCTTGTTCGCCTGTTCTTTCTTTTTGAGAACGTCCCCTAGCGGGACATTATCCTCGACTGCTGCGGTGCCCGCCTCGAGATCTGGTGATCTGCCCATTTCTTTCTTTCCTCCACGGTATATTTGGTAGCCCATTGACGACCACGCGATAATGACGAGGCAAAGCCACAATACCATGGTCACGTTGATAACGAGCTTGCCGTTCTTTAGACCATCCCGTGTTTGCAGCATCGTGGTGTAGTATAAGGTGAATATTCGATTGAAAAGTACAACCAATTTTCGCTCAATAATATCTAGTTGCAAACTAATAGGAGTATGAAGACGCAAGGAGCTGCGTGACGGTATTATATGCGGGAAGAGTACAAAGTATTGGACGAGTCTTGCATTGACAAGCTGCACAATATCGTTCATTCGTGACCATCCTTTATTACCATTGCAGTAGGACAAAGGAGATTTATAAGAGCTAATGAATACAATGAAAGACACGATTTTGTGTTAAAGGAAACCTGCGCGCATAGCCTCAAACTCTTTAAATGTTTTTTTGTATTTTTTTATCAACCGTATGTATTGATCTTACTAGGTTCTTTGTCAGGGGCTCCAAGGACAACTCGTCCTTGGATAGGGAGCTCAACAAATTCCCATCGAATTGTAATTCTTCAACACAGTATGGAGATTAATCACCGCGGGCAATCCCATTAACCTTAACGCCGGCCAACCACGCACAGGAAAGCGGGTAAACGCTTCCCGTAAAATCGTGTTCACGGTCCTCAAACGGAACATCAGGCTCCCAAATGGTCAGGTTAAAAGCCGAGGGGCCCCCATAATTCCCCATGACGCTTCGAATGGGATAATACAGCCCCTCATAAAGATAGACATCGGTACAATTAATCGGGTTAACATATGAACCCCCCGTGGTGACTTGGAGCGGTTGTGCATCAGCCGAAGGCTTGCCGGTATCGCAGCTATAGGCATTCCCTTTCCCCAGGAAGACGTCGTTCTCGTTGTCTGCGGAGGTACAGATTGTAAAGATGCCTGTAGATGGGGGCACGTAGAAGCCGTAGTAGACCAGAGTGAAGTTGTTGGCGTTCACGATTACGCCGCCGTTAGTGTCGCGCGTCCAGCCCGTTGTGTCTGCGGGCGGCATGTCTTGCGGGAAGAATGTTGTGTTTGTGAATGATGAGTCGAGCGGTGAGAGGCCCTCGGTTATATAGTAGGATGCGGGCACCGTCCCGGCGCCGTACCCGCCGATAGGGTTGGCGTAGTAATCGATGTTGAGGCCATATGCGGAGCAGTCTGGGAGGGCTTCGCAGGGGACAGGGCGGATTGGGGTAGGGGCTGGCGGACAAGTTGTGGTTTCAATGGGCGTTTCAATGTAAATAGTCGCAGGCCCGGTGCATGGCGTGATAGTCGTGGAAGTGACAACAGTCCCAGTCCAAGGTATCGTAGTGGTTATTGTTGAAGTAGGGCGTTGTTGGCATGCTGCCTCATAGACAAGGAGGGATCCAATAAAGAGGGCTGAGTGAAGAATGCTGGTCATGATGGCTAGCTAGTATCTCAAGCTATTGGTGTAACTTGTAAAGTCGAATACCTCGATGTTAAAGCACCAGTTATCAAGACATCAGAGGTTTCGAACGGCAATATATACGTTTGAAGACCTCATCCTCCGCAGCACGAGTTCGCTGTGTCCCCGCTCCCTCCCCGTCACGATATCGTCTGGAGATAAATTTATCATCATACATTCTCAATGATCGTACCAAGACAAGCTGAGTTGTCGACGGCAACTGCCGGCTACAGCGATGGTCATCAGTGGTTCAAGGTAATGAAGCATTCGAAAGCAGTAACATATGGAACCCTAGAAATCAGCTCTGTGGATTCATGTTGATTTAGTTCGATGAATTTCTCCAAGCATCGCGGCATTACCACACGTATAAGGTCCCAAGCCTTGGTCCAAGTTGAGTCCGTTAACAGATACAATATCGAGATTGGTCCGTAAGCGGAATACGATTTGGTAAGCTGAAAGCTGAGCTGTAACTTATCAGTAAATTCCTACGTAGGTGAATCATTATTCATTACGCTTCAGTTAGTTCTTCATTTGCTAAACTATTGATGTTAGGTAGTGGAACTCTGTAAGACGTTTTATTGATGCACTAAAGTTCTGCATCCTACTCTATGGTAACACAGCATTACCACTCTGCAATTTAACACTACAACTAACTGGGAATTTCCTTTAGTTTTCTACTAGAATTTACATAGCGGTCTTATTTTTCGCGCGTTATTGTCAGGCAAGTATACCTATCATTTTGAATTTTAAACACAATTGATGTTACATTGCCATATTTCGATAGGGTTAAAAGCAGTAAGGCCTACCTATAACTTATTGATCTGACTATACCGCAAGGGTTGCGAAGCGAAATGGCCTTTCATTCTTATGGGTCAGTGGGTATATAAGGTATCTGCATGCTACCATTTTGGGCAAACTTCATCTCTTGACTATAGCTGAGAACTAACTCATAGATATCAGGAACTCCGATGCTTCACGATAGGGACTTTTTTTCGATGGGGGTTATTTTAGTTTATTATATTATGGTCGCCAACATATTGCCTATAGACATGCCTCCCAACATCTGACTTGTATAGTGAATAGCCGCACCAAATTGCGCACCGATAGACAGCATTCGAACCTGGTCTATACAACAACACAGTCACCCGGAAATTATTTTAGGTACCAAGCCTAATTTGACTCGTCCCTGCCAGAGGGAGGGTCTACTTCGCAGTGAAGGGAATAGGGGCTTTTTGTCACGGACTATGTAAAACTTTTTTCTGGGATTTAGTCGGACGAAATAAATTCTAACCTACAGCGCCTATGTTGCAATGAAAGAAGGAATTCCTAAGAGATGGATAGTCTCGTGCTTAACACAAGCCACTCACAGGTTTCGAATAGGATGAGTCATTATCAAATATGAAGTATCATCGACGATATATATAAATAAAGTCTTCGGAGCAATGTTGTTTGATGTATTATTGATTCTATCTTGTTACATATTGATGTGTGCTAAGTTTAGTACGCTGTAAGCACAGTGGTAAATCTAGTGACCCCTGAAACCGCCCTCACAGCCACTACCTAGAATGTCGCTCGGTGCCCTATTGCGCTTACAGCAGTGCTTACAACTAAAAAAAGCACATAGAGGCGAAATTGGCAACATAATCATTATGTTCAAGCATATATAAAGCAGTTATATACCAATTCCTTTTACTAAATTATTTAAACATATTGATCTAACTACTCTGTTAGCTTTAACTGTCTTTTTTTTAGGTGCTAGATAGGTCGTGCGGCATGCCGCCGTTAGCCCCAAGCCCATCTATCAATTGATCGCCCCCAGCAGCCTATCATCCCAGAACATAAGTAACTACAGCAAAATATTGTAACACCACCGTAAGTAAAACGAACGTATCCAGCCTAAGTGATTGACATATCTGAAGCTGTTAGGGATAGACTTAAATAAGGACATACTGTATCACGTATATTGGCGGTAACGACGCCAAGTCGGACAGGGATTTAGATCCTTCATCCCGCCTATCCCATATAAGTTCGGTCATTTCGATCGGGGATAAATGAAAATCGGCCGAACTTTTGCTTTTCCCCGAATAAGAGTATCATTGTGATGACATGAACCCGTAAAGATCCAGCCAACCTAGCGAGATCGTACGCCTTGTAATCTGGAAATCTGATAACGGACTCGGATCTTTCTTTATCGGCCAACTTGCATACGCCAAACACCATGGAGGAAACCCCACGAGCCAAGGTTGACCTGAGACGCCGTCGGCCTGCGTTGGCGTGTGTGAGCTGTCGAAAGTCTAAAATACGCTGCGACCGGCAGCACCCATGCGGCGCATGTGTTCGGTCTCGGCACAAGACGTGTGTCTTCGAGCCGGTACGACGTCCGACTTCACGGCGATCGGGGATAACTTCCACCCCGGCCGATCCTTCTGAGACCGCCGAGGCTGAACGCCGTACTACGCTGGGCCCAGTTACGCCGGTTTCTAGTACACACACGGCACATGATTATGATCACGATCTCGATCATGTATCTTCCCTGCGAGAGCCGGATACTGTCAATACGTCTGCGCCGGTTGTCAATGTCCACGTAGTGTGGGAAAGACTCTTCCAGCTCGAGCGTCGTCTGGATGAATCGGCGGCCACCAGGGAGCAGCCACCGGAAAGAAACGAGCCGCCCAAAAACGAACCGCGAAGTTCTCGTTTTGAAGGTCAAGTTATTGAGAGCTACCTCGCTGCAGACATTCATGCTATGAGCAGGGGCGTTGTCTCGAAGACACGCTACTTCGGCCAGAGCCATTGGATGAACGGCATAATACATGTTCGTCTCGCTTGTTTACTCATGTCTACTATATGTCAGCCTGTTAATGACATGCTAGTTCAAATCAATGCTCGAGTTATTCGAGCACCAGTCCAAAGATGCCAAGTCCGAGGCTATGGCCGTCTTAAACAGGTGCAAAACGCTGGCGCGCACTATCAAGGCGCAACGCAACCCCGACATCATCGGGAAGCTCGGGACCAATATCCCTACTAGAGAAATTGCAGACAAACTTGTGGATGGCTACTTGCGATCAACCGAGACCGTCTTCCGCGTGCTCCATGTGCCGTCGTTCAAGCGGGATTACGAACAGTACTGGACCGCTCCTGAGACGGCCAGCTTGGCGTTTGTGATCCAGCTGCAGCTTGTCATGGCTATTGGATGCACTGTTTACGACGAGTTTTTCTCGATGCGCAACTCGGCTGTACAGTGGGTGACAGAGGCACAGTACTGGCTCTTGGGGCCTCCAGCGAAGGGCAAATTGACGATAATAGGTTTACAAAACATGATCCTCCTTACCATCGGTAGGGAGACGGCTTCAGTTGGTGGAGACTTGGTTTGGATTCATGTTGGATCCTTACTGCGGAGTGCCTTCTACATGGGACTTCATCGCGATCCTAGTCGACTCCCCAAAATGTCCAGGCTTGACGCAGAAATTCGTCGTCGACTATGGAATACCATTTTAGAGTTGGAATTGAAAACGTCGATTGACGCCGGTGGTTTCCCGATGATTTCACCCGAGACCTCGGACACCCAAGCCCCAGCAAATTTAGATGATGCGGATCTGACGAGAGACGACGAGCCGAAAGATGACGAAACGGGCGAACGGTTCACAGATATGAGTGTTGCTCTCGCTCTACGCGGTAGCTTCTACGAGCGACTAGCCATTTACCGGATGCTTAATGCCATACCGTTCAGAGGGACCTACGAGGATACAATTCAGTTACATCGTCGTTTTATGCCCGTGTTTAGGGCCGTGATGAAGCAGCTCAAGAGTTACCCATCTTCAGAGCGACAACCAACATCATTCCAGTGTCGATTCGTCGAGATCATGAACCGTCGCTGTGTAATGAGTCTGCATCTACCCTACCTCGGCCCCGGGCTGAAGGACCCTGCCTTCTCTTTCTCTCGCAGAGAGGTGGTCGAGACGGCCGTCAAGATGTATCGCCTACTCTTTCCTCCAGCAGCTAATCCGGATCCCTCGCTCCCTCTCGTGAATATGGGGGATGAGCTAGAAATCATTTCAACTGATGGCGATGACCCGGCCCGATTCGGAGTCTGCGCATCGGGCTTCTGGCGACTCATCGCCAGCCAGCCGTCCATGATCGTCACCCTCGAACTTCAGACCACGCTGCAAGATGAAGATGGTCTGGGCCCACCAACGCCGCGAACCGACCTGACGAATATCCTGCGGCATTCTCTTCCTTACTACCTTACTCGTATCAAAGCCGGTGAAACTAACGTGAAAGGCTACCTTTTCACCACTGCGCTAGCAGGGCATGTGCAAGCATTGCTAGACGGTCTGTCGGGACCAAAGATTATTGAGCCGGTACTCAGCGCCGCTATCAAGACAGAGAAGGTGTGCTTTGACCTTCTCAAACAGCAACTCGTGCCGACAGAAGATGCAAATGCGGATGGTCCCGATCAGTTTGACTGGAACGCGCTCATGACGGAAGAAGAAGATTGGTCGCATAACCCGGTAAGTTCCTCGTTCTACCTCCTTACATTTGGTTCCGCATTGCTGATTATGCCAAGATGATGAGACCCTTTTTTGAGGTCTCGAGCGTCGATAGCTTCCTCGGACCAAACCTTGGTTTCGACTTCTATTCTCCTCCTATGCCTTTCTAAGGACCGGAAGCGTTTCCATCTAGCGCCTGTTACTGATATCACTGAATGATTATCTCAACTTGTACATTGATCATTTTTTCTGGGATTTGGTGACACTGTACGACATATAAGCTCAAAATGGGCGCACAGAGATACACCATCGCAAACTCGCTCAGTTATGGCGTTCTCTCTTTTGTTTTATATGCTATCTTACAGTCCTTGCTCATCACAAGACTCGGGTTCGAGTTCGCATTACATATCTTGTCATCTCCATCGGTGATTAAACCACAACACTCCGAATCGGCACAAAACTGCTCGTCTCTCGCGCCTAAGGACCTTGTACTCACTCACTCCACCGGGAATGCTGGGATCATTCGATTGGCGCTGAGTTCTTCTCGTGAGATAGAATATCCCGAAGGCCGACGCGACAGTGATCAAAGTAAGGGCGTAATAAACTTAGGCATGCGCAATAGCTTAAGGCATATCCGACTCGACTCTGTATGTATTTGTAAGGCCGGCTTGGCGAGCATATTCGGATTTAATAGCATCTCATGTGCCAAGCCTCTGGGGAAGTGGGTTGGAATTCTTTAGTCTCCATATGCAGCTCCATTGACTTTCACAACTGCCGAAGGGCGTCAATACTGTACTCAAATGTGTCAGCAAGACAAGGTCAAGGGTAGCTAGGCATCCCTTTCGAGGCCATTTCGGCGCCATGTGGGATGGCAGCATCCTGGGAATAACAGACAGGGTCTGTGAACACGATTAGAACGCTGTATCTAAGAGTGACATTTGTTAATCAAAGTACCTAGCTCCGCTAACAGAGCTGTACCAAGTCATCGCCTTTGATGTAATTAGGGATGGTAATCATTGCTAAAGTGACTACCTATCCCACATAGTGCCGAAATGACCCTCATTAAGTAAGGGATATTCAGGTGGCCGACCACCTGATGGCTTGAAGCGGGAGATCGGGGCAATGCATATATCTAGATATGTGGATTTGAACGTTAAAATGCACCCGACAGATATAACTATGTGAACTTAACCTCTTCGACGTATCTATATTTTCGTATCGACCTTTAGCACAAGCATGTAACATGTGTAACACTAGATATTATCTCACTTTTGACTAAAGTCGTAGCTGCCGCTTCGTCTTGGCACCTACCTGCACCAAGTTGTAAAGGATCGACACATGATAGTGCATCTAGGTAGGACAAGTTTAGACTCGAGCGTATTGCACGGTGGCTGCAGTAGTGACGTTACCTCACATCTAGCTCCCCCTCATTCTTCGCGCGCCGATGAAGGGCGAACCAGATTATTATTTGTTACTGCACCATTGAGTTTCCATCATAGGATCGTCAGTTGATCCCTAAAGAGGTACCTTTGACATTTGGTTGGGCCACCATACGGAGCTGAGCATCGGTGATACCCAGGCAGTTGATGAGTCGGAGCTACCTCCTCCAAACGCCCCCTCAATGTGCTCAGCTATAAAACCACCAACACAGTGAATCGGTATTCAAGTTCGGCTAATATAGCTTCACAGTATTGACTGTAATTGATCAGTTGATAACGCTCACTTATATCCCCTCCAACCCAGACATCTAGACTCACCTATAACACCAACTCCACAGTATCCTCATCTAGCAAGCTACAGAGACCACTTACATCAAGAATCGCCGCATATTAAATCACGATGCCTCACAAAGAAGATAGCCCCGGTCGAGAGTTTACCCCGGATGTCTACCCCGATTTCCCAGCCGGGTTCCCTACCGTAGAGTTAGAGACGATATCCCTCGCCAAGCTACTGGCCAACAACGACGCGGCGGAGCAGGACCGGGTCTTCGAGGTGTGCAAGGGCCGCGGCTTCTTCTACCTCGAGCTTGCGGGCTGCGAGGCCGGGGAAACCATTGTCAAGGGCGCAAATGAGATCGCCGCTACCGCTGAGGACGTGTTCAAGCTGCCGCTTGAAGAGAAGTCGAAGTATCGGCTTCTGGCCGGGTCGCTTGACGGATACAAGCTCGCTGGCGCGTCCGTCACGGACAAAGCGGGCACCAAAGATACTGCAGAGTTCTTCAACGTTGGGAAAAATGAAAGTAAGTGATCTCGATTTTCTATGCCTGCTGAGATACCTAGGGTATAGTGGTGAGAGGGATGGTCGAGTTATGCGAGTGATAGGCTCGCGACCCGGGCCGGGTCAAATCCCGATTAATATAAACCCAATATAATGATTTCACTCAATATATCAGACACTAACTTAAGAAATTCGGGATAGTGATTATACAAGATGACCAGATGAAGAAGCCATGGCCCGACGTAGTCAAAACGGCCAAGCCATTGTTCAGAGATTACATCGAGACTGCTCACAGCGTCGGCATGCACATCATGGGCATATTGGCAAGAAAGCTGGGCGTCGACCCGGCTGAGTTCAATAGTCGTCATCGCATAGAGGAGCAATCTGGAGACCACATCCGCCTGACACGAGGACCGCCGAGGGATAAGGAGGAACTACCTGAGATACAGACGCCAAGCCATACTGACTTCGGCACGTAAGTGGGCCTCAAAATCTTACTCCTATCTATGCTTCAGAGTGACTATGTAGCTGAGTTGACGTGTATCTAACCTTGTTTGGTCCCGCGACAGGATCACGCTTTTGATGAATTGGCTAGGCGGGCTACAAGTATGGTCGGAATCCTCACGGAAAGCGCAGCTCCTGAATCACGAGCCTGATATGCCCGGCGAGTGGTTATGGGTGAAGCCAAAGAAGGGGTGTGCAAGTAAGTATAACACTCTCATCCTAATTCCAATTCTTCCCCTTTCCGGTCAAGACCAGAACCCCGACATCTCGAAAAAGCGCACCGTGTATCTTTCTCTCTCTGCGCATTCATACCTCCCTGTTTTACGCAAGGAGAGGCTATTGACGTAGTTATCTGAAGTAATCAATCTGGGCGACGCAGCCGTCAAGTTCACTAACGGCGTCCTCTGCGCCGGCCGTCATCGTGTCATCCCCGCGCCGGGTATCCAGGGACGATTCCCGCGCTATAGCGTCGTCTACTTCGTACGGCCCGAGGACAAGTGCATCATGAAGCAGCTGCGCGCGCCTAGGATTCCGGATGGCCCTGAAGAGGAGAAGGATATCCCTGCTGGAGATTGGATCCATCAGCAGGCGGCTGGGCTGGGCATACATTTCAATAAATGAGGAACGAGTGTGGGTGACGAACAAAATCACATGATGAGCTTGCATGGAAGACGAATTCATATTATATCCCTGAGTATAAGGGCCAACCAAGCTCAACCAGCGCTAAAGGTGACCTATGAGCTGGAAACTTCCTGTAATATGCATGCATTATACTTTCCGTTCCTCTATGAGTACCAGGTATGGATATCATGAATACTTAAAATAACTCGTCATTTTATTGCTTGATGGGAATGATACACGGCCGGTGAGTATTGCTAGAACTCGAAGCTCCTTTTAGCGCCGCCATACATATAATCGAATCTTCGAAATATCTGTTTAGGTAGGTTGTCGTGCGTCAACTTTTTGCATATGACAGTGGAGAGTAAGGAAGACTATGGAAGCGATAGATGATTGGCCGTGAGAGACGAATGCCCCCGTGCACGACTTGGTGTTTTATCTTTATCTCTAGTTACTGAAAGTCACCTTGCACCTCGTGGTCAGACTCCTGACAACCTTTCTGCTAATCAGAATCATAGCCCTCATTTTCTTCTAACTCGCTTGCGGACTCCTCTCCCAAAAGCGATTTCGCCCCATCTTCGTCCTCATCGTCCTCATCGTCCTCGGCTGGTAGCTGCTTTCTCAAACCAGCCAGTACTGTCTATCCAGGAGCCATATATCAGCAAATATCGCGAGTGACTGACGAAAATAGGGGAAAATTTTTTCGAGTCTGGAGTCCCATAAAGAGAGAAAATGAATAATCAGGGGAATCAGGGAATTCACTCAAGAGCATAATCTCGTGACCTCAAGAATAGGTTAATGAAAGGGGCTGTGAAATGCTGCAGTAGAAAGACTAACCTCAAGCCCATTCTTCAGCTG
This sequence comes from Xylaria arbuscula, assembly GCA_022385695.1. Taxonomy (NCBI): domain Eukaryota; kingdom Fungi; phylum Ascomycota; class Sordariomycetes; order Xylariales; family Xylariaceae; genus Xylaria; species Xylaria arbuscula. The sequence continues at coordinate 194,390 of MU279374.1, forward strand.
CGGACTCCGGACCTGCGCGACCTGTATCTCGAGCTGCGCGATTTTCTCGCGGAGTTCGGCTAGTTGGGCTGCTTGCACAGGATCGTCCACCTGGTCCTCGTCGCCCGACAGCGAGCCTTCGCCGGGTAGAATATTAGAATCAGAATTAGGATTTGGCAGGACATCCTCCCCGAAAACCCGCGCGAAAGCAGACGCCATGCTGCCGTCTTTGATGGCGAAGACGACCTCTTCGACCAATGAGCTCCATGTCTCGGGGTTAGCGTTTCTGTTCCGGGATTTCCCTGATTTATCTGATTTCCCCTCTTTGCCTTCTCCTTTGCTGTCGACTCGGCCTTGACTATCCGCTTTGCTTTCTGCGGCTTGGTTGGGGATATGATTAGGGGTACGGTTGGGACCAGATACCAAAACCCGCCTCCACGCCTCCGCGATCTCGGAAACCGGATTCCCGTACGCACCGCAACCCCACGCGCCCAGGACGACATGCGTGCACCCCTTCGCGGCGAAAACACGCATAACGGCGCGCATCTTGCGCAAAACGAGCTCGCGGTCCGCGGGACTCGCGTACCGGCTGTTTTCCGTCTCAGGAAGTCGGAGCATAGCAGCGGTCACGACGTCGGTGAACCAGCGGTCGTTCTTGGGGAGGATGTCTTTCTCGTCTGCTCCTTCATTACCTGTACTTTCACCGCTCTCGATCTTTCTGTCGGGGACGGAGGAGGAAGAAGGGGAAGAGGTAGGTCGGAAAACAAGCACGTCTGGCGTGTACACGATACCTAGCTCGGGGAGGCGATAGAATTCGTCGCGCAGAGCCGGCAGGAGCGTCGTACGCATGCACAGGGACTCCTCCTGGCTTGTAGCCCCGTTGAGAAAGCCGCCGCCTGGGGAGAGGGGCGAGGCCATGTTCAGTATCCCGACTTTTCGCCCGCGGCTGCTTTCCGCCGTGCGCTCCGCATGGCTTCTGCTCTGCTGTTGGTTCTGGTTCTGGTGTTTTGACTGTTGGGTAGGCGATGACGACGGCCCGGGAACAAGAAGTGAATGCGCAGCTGCCAGTGTATCAGCCACGCACAATGTGATGCGCGGACCGTTGACTTCACCAGTCTCTTTCTCCTTCTCTATCCGGCGGTTGAGTGTATTGTTATCATCACCATCATCACGCCGCCGTGCCGCAGTTTTCTCCCGCAATTGCTCGTCGCCGAGATTACTCTTCCTTCGTCGTCCGCTGCCCTTGGCCGTGGGAACACCACCCCCGTTTTTAGCACCATCTGAGCCACCACCCTCGGCGCCAACTTTCCCTTCTCCATGCTTGGTGAGCCGAGGCGGATCCAGAATCAACTCGGAGCGCTCGATCCCGCGGCGGGCGCGCGGATGTGCCGTCAACAATGCCGGGATCACCTTGTTGATGGTCGCCCGGGCCCGCTTCGCCCGAGCATCGCGGCGGAAGGCCGGCGGTGGTTTGACCACAGTTGGCTCTGTGCGGCCCATTTTGTGCATCGATTCTTTCGATTTGGCAGTTTTTGCTCTGTTACTCCTTTTCCCGAGGTGTTGCGTGAAGCTACAGTCTCATGGAACGGCCTAGTTGTGTATGTGTGAGTCACCGGCCTGAAGTATCGACTTCGGAATGCGTGCACAGTTGCACGTGCCTAAATACCTAGTATTGTGATTTGACGCCTCTAGATGTTTTGGGATTGTTAAGTCGATAGGTCGATAGATATTAGTTGACGTCGTAGATGATGAGATGGAGCAATGACATGACATATGACATAACATCCACCGTGAAGGGCAGTTCTCTCACACTGTTCCTCGTAACAATCTTCTTCTTCTTTTCTTGCCTGCGAAGATTAGGCGATAAGATCCTGTATGTAAGAGAATGAAGCTTTTCGAAAGAGAACCTTGGTGGACATTGAGAGGGGGAGATGATGAGTGAACGCGAAGCAATCTTGTGGAGCATCTGAATGTAGTAGGTAACTAGGTAGTATATATCTTCTGCCCACTCCGCATCGTAGGCCCGATATAGTTGTATCGTCGTCGCCACGGCATGAATTCACGTTTCCCATAGTTAAGATGAGGTGGTTATTAAGGGTCTACTGCCATTAATTGTAAGTGCATGTATGAGCTGACGGCGCGGCGTGGGTCGGAGGATAAGGGGTGTATGAACGTCCATTTCTAGAGAGGGTAACTAGCTAGAATGTGTACTACCTACCTATCGCTACAAAGCACACAACGTATTTTCTACTGCTTGCTGGTTCTGAAACATATAATCGCAGGATATATATATATAATGTAGACAATGAGAAACCAATCACGATGTCGAAAACTATGAAATTGAGGCTAAAAAGTATCATGTTTTGAAAATAGCAGCATGTCCGTTGATACCAATCATAAGCTGTTTCGAAAAAAACATCGTAAACCTCCCTCCAAACATATCGCACCTCATACCCACGTGTTTTTTTGAACAAATTTGTCTGGACGAGTAAATAACAGTATTATTACAGGAATTCGTGGCATAGCGCTACAAACAGACCCAATCTCTATCTATTGAACAATCATGCCCAGACGCCCCTTTTGATATTTACTGGCTTCGGCCTGTTTATAGCAGCAGCTCCAGAGGGTTCTCGATGACCTTCTTGAACTCCTTGATCCACTCGCCGCCAACGGCTCCATCCACGACTCGGTGGTCGAAGCTAGCGGTGACGGTAATCTGGTCATCCCACTCGATTGAGGTGCCCTCCTCCGTCTCGACAGCAACGGGGACCTTCTTTGTCGTACCGACAGCCAAGATGGCGGCCTGGGGGGGGTTAATGATGGCGGTGAAGTGGTCAACAGCGGCGTTCATGCCCATGTTTGAAATGGAAATGGTGCCACCCTGGTACTCCTGGGGCTTAAGCTTGTTGTCGCGTGCCTTCTTGGCAAGCTCCTTGACAGCGGAAGATATGGACTCGAGGCCACGACCCTCAACATTGGTGACGATAGGGGTGATCAGGCCAGTAGGCGTGGCGACAGCAACCGAGACATCGACGTTGTCGTACTGACGGATCGAGTCACCCTGCCAGGATGAGTTGACAGCAGGTACCTTCTTAGAGGCAACAGCAATAGCCTTGATGAGGAAATCATTGACCGAGAGCTTGTACTTGCCCTCGCTAGAGCTGTTCAGAGCCTGGCGCAGCTTCAAGAGCTTGCTGGCTGAGATCTTGCTAGTGACGAAGAAGTGTGGGTTGTTTTGAGTTGACTCTTGCAGGCGCTTGGCAATTGTCTTGCGCATGTTGGATAGGGGGGTGTCGGCGTAGGAGGCGGCGGCAGACACGGCGGCAGGAGCAGAGGTGGCCTTCTTGACGTCTTCCTCGGTGATACGTCCATCTGGGCCAGTGCCCTTCAAGCCGGCAATCTTGACGCCGTTCTCCTTGGCCAATCGCTTCGCAGCAGGGGTGATATTGGGTTCACGGTCCAGAGCGGTCTGAATCTTACCTTCCGAGGCATATTCGGTAGGTTCGGGCGCTGGGGTCGGGGTTGGGGCGGATGTGGCGGAGGATTCGTCTTTCTTTGACTCTTCCTTGGGAGCAGCGGCAGAGGCGTCACCACCGGCATCCGCAAGGCTAAATGATTCAAAGGCTGAAACATCAGTTCCCTCCTCGACTAGGACGGCGATGGGCTAGATATGCAGTTAGCGCGGCGATGGGGACGGTGAGGTCAGCACGAGAGCACTCACGTTTCCAACAGCGACGTCCTTCTCGCCGGCGTCCTTGAGGACCTTGGCGATGACACCCTCCTCTTGGAACTCGAAGTCCATCTGGGCCTTGTCGGTCTCGATCTCAACTAGGACATCACCGGGAGCAACAGTATCCCCCGCCTTCTTCTGCCAGGTACCGATGTTTCCGGCCGTCATGGTAGGTGACAGAGCCGGCATCTTGATGACGGTGTGAGGGGGGAAGGAGGCATAGTATCTGGCGAGAGGGGTGAGGCCGGAGCGGAGGGCCGATGCCCGCAAAAGGCCTTGCCTTCTTAATACGGCGCCGTACATGGTGAATGTGCTATGATATGGTATAATGCGAAGTAAGATGAAGCGCGGCGGCACCAGGTCGGGCGGCCGAAGAGGAAATAGAAGGCGCGGAGGAAGAAGAGGAAGAAGAAGAAGGACACGAAGCAACAGCTACCTGGCCGCAATCGTTGAAGGGGTGCAGGGTCCGGCGGGAGACGGACACAACCACGTAGATCCGGACTGTAGCACCGAACACCGAACACCGAACAGTAACAACTGGCAAATTACTGCAGACCTGGGCAATTGCACAGATGTGGAAGCTCGCCGGGCGCTGTGATGCCTGAGCGAAATAAAAGGTGAGGAGAGTGGTGATGCGAAGGCGAGGAGGAAGTGCGGCGGCGCTGGGCTCGGCGGTATTATTGAGGTGAGCAAAAAAAATGTCGAGGGTCCGGCGTCTTGACTCTCGAGACCGACTGTGTGGCTCCCAAAGGGGGATGTTGAGCTGACTAGGACAGGATAGCTTTGGAGAACCTGATTGGCCATCTTTTCCTTTTATGGGGCACCAGGCTGCCCCAAACTGCAACAAGTTGGGGCATCCGGGCCTGTTGTATGCACTGGACAGTGTCGGCTAGTTACGGCCAGTTCTATACTACTGGCTAGCGTTCTGCAAATAAAAAGAATAGAAGTACTTGCAATATATTTAGACCTATTTTGTACAGCTGTCTATTTCCAGTAGGCAATGAGAAATGCATACAACTCGAACTACTTCCACATAAGCTGGGCTTGTTATTTGTTCATTAATGTTGTTCTTTTATTCTCTCATTCCCGATGCGCTGACAGTCCCACGGTGTATTATCCCATCTTACCTGCACCAAACTTACAGATACACCTACTGCAATTGGATTATTCCCAGCGTTATCGGAGGTCCCATTTGTAGTGTAGTGTACCGGTAGTATAATTAGGAAATGGAGCTCCCCAACTAAATCCGTTTCGCGATCTGCAGCTGATTGGCTTAAATCGACGCCTTAAGACCCTGCATGTTCTGAATTACTGTACTGTTGTCAAATATGTCCCCATAAAATTATATTCTGCGACTATTTGTGGCTGAGAGAAAATCCATGTGGCTGACACTGTTCGTTGTCGGGCGTGTTACAAGGGAGAGCCTCCTCGAGCCTCCTTGGCCAGGTACCTACCTGGTGGGTTCTACAGTGGATTCTATAGTGGGCACATTCCGTCAGCTCACCCTGAAGGTGACAGCTATCTACATGCTTAGCGTATCTATGTCTGGTACTACCTACAACAAAAAAAGGGACTGTGACACCAGGCTACCTTCATACAACCGCCTCATCTGTCTTTTTCATGGCAACGTTCCCGGCTCAATTGCTTGTTGCTTTCTAACTGTTCGACCGCTTCAGCTACAAGCATCTGACGATTGAACTCGTAACAAGTCCATACCAACGCCCCCTGAATGCCTCGCTCTTAGCAACACGCAGGTTAGGTACACACATGCTAGCCGTACTTCGTCGATAGTCCTCCGCGCGTCTCAGCGACCTCGACCCGACTTGACCGCGCATGGCACGTTTCTTCAGTCCGTCTCTCCAGCTGCCATGAGCTCCATCGTCTTCGTCGTCTCTTCGCTCGAGACCATAGCCGCCTCCAAAGAGGCCCAGCGCAACAAACAGCTCGCCGACCTTGCCGAGAAGGCCGTCAAGGCCATCAAGGAGGGCGGCGCGAATCCCCCCGAGCCCGAGGTCGTCTTTGCACCGCTGCAGCTGGCCACCAAGACCGGCAGCAGCCAGCTGATCAACACATCCCTTGATTCTATCCAGAAGCTCGTCTCGTCCTCTTACCTCGCCGGCCATGTCGCCCCTGGCGCAACGCCCGCGGATGGCGCCGAGCAAGCTCCCATGCTCGATCGCGCCATCGACACGATATGCGACTGCTTCCAGGGCGAGACCACGCCCGTCGACGTCCAGCGTCATATCGTGCAGGCCCTGCTCGCTGCCGTGTTGAACGATAAGGTCGTTGTACACGGTGCTGGTCTGCTGAAGGCCGTGCGCCAGGTCTATAACGTTTTCTTGCTGTCGCGGAGCACCGAGAACCAGCAGGCTGCCCAGGGTACCCTTACTCAGATGGTCGGCATGGTATTTGAGCGTGTAAAGACAAGGTTGCATATGAAGGAAGCTCGCTTAAATCTGGACAAGTTGAAACACAGCTCCAGCAATGTTACCTTTGACCAATCCGAGGCCGTCATCGACCAGAATGGCGCCAATGGCGACAACGACGAGGAATCACTAGAAGATGCGAATGCTGATGACGACTCAGAAGTCGCTCCCTCACAGACCACGAATGATGGTGGGCCGAGATTAACACTCAAGGACCTCGAGCACAGGAAGAGTTTTGATGATTCGAACCTGGGCGAGGTCCCAACCATGGTGACACAGGCGAAGGCCGCTCGTAAACCGGCGAGGAGTGTTTCCGAACAGACAACACAGAGCGACGCGGCACCCACTGAAGCAGAGGACGCGACAGAATCTGCCGATGCCGAGGACGAGGTGTATATCAAGGATGCTTACCTTGTTTTCCGTTCTTTCTGTAACCTCTCAACCAAGATCCTCCCTCCGGATCAGCTCTACGATCATCGAGGTCAACACATGCGCTCCAAGATGATTTCGCTTCACTTGACCCGCATCCTTCTAAACAACCACATCGCCGTATTTACTTCACCATTATGTACCATCACCAACACGAAGAGTCATGAGCCTACCACCTTCTTGCAGGCTATCAAGTTCTACCTTTGCCTCACCATTACGAGAAATGGTGCGAGCTCGGTGGACAGGGTTTTTGAAGTCTGCTGCGAGATCTTTTGGCTGATGATGAAATTTATGCGCGCCCCTTTTAAGGTCAGTATATCTATTTTCCCCACGTATCTTCTCAATGCTGAACTCTTTTTTTTAGAAAGAAATCGAGGTCTTTTTGAATGAGATATACTTGGCCCTCCTTGCCCGGCGGACTGCGCCCCTCACACAAAAGCTTTATTTCCTGAGCATACTGACCAGATTCTGTGGAGACCCTCGAGGTCTAGTCGAGCTCTACCTGAATTACGATTGCGATTCTAAAGTTGACAACATCTTCCAAACCGTTATCGAAGATCTAGCCCGACTAGCTATCGCCCCGGTGGCCGTAACCACGGCCCAAGAGCAACAATATGAGGAAAAAAACTCGAATTCAAATTCAAATCCGGAGTGGCAGCTCAAGGGTATGCTTCCACCGCCACTGAACGTCCGCGACATTGTACCCCCTGCGGAACCAGAATCAGAGGTCCCGAAGGAATATATGATTAAACGGGCAGCGTTAGACTCGCTCGTGGAAGCTTTACGTTCGCTTCTCAATTGGTCCATGGCCGGTCGTCCAACTGTGAATGGGGTGACTGGGGAGAACGAGACGCGAGCTTCGACGGACGACGTACGAGAGTCCATTGACCCTTCAATTTCGGAAAGCAACTCTCGGGAGACACCTATCCCTCCTTCAACGCCAATAATTGAAGATGACCCGGCACAATTGGAAAAGGAAAAGGCTCGGAAAACTGCTCTCTCCAACGGAATCCGGCAGTTCAACTTTAAGCCTAAAAGGGGTATCAAATTTCTGATGCAGTCCGGGTTCATCCTCAGCGATAGCGCCCAGGATATTGCCAAATTCTTAATTACCGACGACCGTCTGGACAAGGCTCAAATAGGCGAATACCTTGGTGAAGGGGAAGCGAAGAACATTGAGATCATGCACGCGTTTGTTGATACCATGGACTTCACACGACGTCGATTTGTCGATGCTCTCCGCCAGTTCCTTCAATCTTTCCGTTTACCTGGTGAAGCCCAAAAGATTGATCGTTTTATGTTAAAGTTTGCTGATCGCTATGTGGCTGGTAACCCAAATGCCTTTGCCAATGCTGAAACTGCCTACGTACTCGCTTATTCAGTAATCTTATTGAACACGGATTTACATAGTAGTAAGATCGCGAGGCGCATGACAAGGGAGGATTTCATTCGGAATAACCGGGGCATCAATGACAATGCGGACCTGCCACCGGAGTACCTGACTGGTATTTACGATGAGATCGCCGGCAATGAAATCGTTCTGAAGAGCGAGCGAGAAGCTGCTGCAATTGCCGGCACCCTACCTACCCAGTCAACAGGCTTTGCGGCAGGATTGGGACAAGCCCTCTCTAATGTCGGCCGAGATCTTCAACGAGAAGCTTATGTCCAACAATCGCAAGAGATTTCGTTGCGATCTGAACAACTCTTCAAAGACTTGTTCAAGAGCCAGCGAAAGAATGCAGCTAGGACAGGTATCAAATTCATCCCGGCAACGTCATTCAAGCACGTAGAGTCGATGTTTGATGTGACCTGGATGTCGTTCTTCTCTGCCTTTTCCAGTCAGATGCAAAAAGCGCAGAACCTCGAGGTCAATAAGCTCTGCCTGGAGGGTATGAAACAAGCAACCAGGATAGCCTGTCTTTTCGACCTCGCGACTCCTCGTGAAGCGTTCATGTCAGCCTTGAAGAACGCTACGAATCTAAACAACCCACAAGAAATACTCGCCAAGAATGTCGAGGCCTTGAAAGTGATTCTAGACCTTGGCCAAACAGAAGGCAACAGCCTGAAAGAGTCGTGGAAGGATATTTTAATGTGCATCAGCCAGTTGGACAGACTGCAACTGATCTCAGGTGGTGTTGACGAAGGCGCCGTCCCCGATGTTTCCAAGGCACGCTTTGTACCGCCCGAAAGGTCTTCCACCAGTGATCCTAGGAGATCAGCAGCATTGGCACGACGACGAAATCGCTCCAATCCCAACTCGAAGGGCTTCTCAACAATCATCGCTCTCGAAAGCAGGTCGGACGAAGTGATCAAGAGCATTGATCGCATATTTAGCAATACTGCTAACCTCCACGGAGAAGCTATCGTTCACTTTGCGAAGTCTCTTACGGAGGTGAGCTGGGATGAGATCAAAGTGTCGGGTTCCAACGACTCCCCTCGCACATACAGTCTACAAAAGATTGTCGAGATCAGCTACTATAACATGACACGAGTACGATTCGAATGGACTAATATCTGGGCTGTTCTCGGTGAGCATTTCAACAAGGTTGGTTGCCATGTCAATACTGCCATAGTTTATTTCGCTCTCGATTCTTTACGGCAGCTCTCCATGCGCTTCATGGAGATCGAAGAACTTCCGGGTTTCAAATTTCAGAAGGACTTCTTGAAACCCTTTGAGTTTATCATGGCCAACTCAACCAACGTGACTGTCAAGGATATGGCTCTTAGGTGCCTGGCTCAGATGATTCAAGCTCGAGGCGAAAATATTCGGTCTGGCTGGAGAACTATGTTCGGAGCCTTTACGGTTGCCGCCCGCGATCCGATGGAAGCTATCGTTAATCTCGCTTTCGAAAACGTAACCCTTGTCTATAAGACACGTTTCGGTGTAGTCATCTCACAAGGTGCTTTCACTGATTTGATCGTTTGTCTTACCGAGTTCTCGAAGAATATTCGATTCCAAAAGAAGAGTTTGCAGGCAATGGAGACTCTTAAGTCGATAATACCGCGCATGTTGAAGACTCCAGAATGTCCTCTATCAAGCAAGGCTAGAGCCGAAGCAAAAATATCCGACACGTTGTCGAGACAACAAAGTGGAACGTCATTGGAGGAAGGCTTTTGGTTCCCTATCCTTTTTGCCTTCCACGACGTGCTGATGACAGGCGAGGATCTTGAGGTCCGTTCGAATGCGCTCAATTATTTCTTCGAAGCTCTTCTTCGATATGGAGGTGACTTCCCTCCTGACTTCTGGGATATCCTGTGGAGACAACAGCTCTATCCCATCTTCATGGTCCTCCGATCGCGACCAGAACTGAGTAATGCTCTCAACCACGAAGAATTGTCTGTGTGGCTTTCTACTACTATGATACAAGCCCTCCGGAATATGATCGTGCTATTCACTCACTATTTCGATGCGTTGGAATACATGCTCGATCGGTTTTTGGAGCTTTTGGCGCTCTGCATCTGCCAAGAAAATGACACAATAGCTCGCATTGGTAGTAATTGCCTACAGCAGTTGATCCTACAGAATGTTGCCAAGTTCAGCGAAGAACACTGGGCCAAGGTAGTCGGGGCATTTGTTGAACTATTCGAAAGGACGACAGCATACCAGCTGTTTTCAGCTGCGACAATTAATGCTCCTGCTTCACTAACATCAACTTCACATAATGGACTAGGCTTTGATATACCCGCCACACCTACTACAGAGGCCATATCCGAAGACAAATCATTAGAGGTGAATGGCGTCGCGGAATCTGGCGAGGGTGCTGGTAACAGTTCCGCACTAGCCAGTGCTCCTCAGACACCGAACCCTAACGAGGCAGCGCGGCCTCGAAGTGGTTCGGTAGCATCTACGCCTCTCGAGGACTACAAACCCGCGTCCTCCTTACAGCAACAGCCGATCGTTGTCACAGCTGCTCGGCGACGATTCTTTAACCGCATAATATCCCGCTGCGTCTTACAATTGCTCATGATCGAGACGGTTAACGAACTGTTCTCTAATGATGCCGTGTACGCCCAGATCCCGTCAGCCGAACTGCTTCGTCTGATGGGACTGCTTAAAAAATCGTTCCTATTCGCCCGAAAATTTAACGAGGATAAGGACCTACGAATGCGTCTGTGGCGAGAAGGTTTTATGCAACAGCCGCCTAACCTGCTGAAGCAAGAAAGCGGTGCGGCGGCTACGTACATCCAGATTCTGTTCCGCATGTTCGGCGATACTTCACCATCACGCGCGGAGAGTCGGCCCGAAGTAGAGAAGGCGCTTGTCCCGTTATGTAAAGATGTCATCAAGGGCTATCTCGCCCTCGAAGAGGAATCTCAACAGCGAAATATCGCCGCATGGCGCCCCGTCGTCGTCGACGTCCTAGAGGGATACTCGACATGGCCAGAGGCAGAATTCGGGAAGCATATTCGATCTTTCTATCCCCTAGCCGTCGAGCTTCTGGGCAAAGAGGTCAGCACCGAATTACGGGTTGCCTTGTTGAGTGTTCTAAGAAGGGTCGGGGAGGTTGGCCTCGGCATCGAAGGCATGACGGCTAGCGGCGGTCGTAGGGAGAGTATCGTCAGCACTGCCACTGAAACCCCCACAGACCAGGGAGAAGATGATGGAGAGATGGGCACACGGGCGATGAAGGATTGAGGCTAGATAGACACTACTTGATATCATATGCACTTCTCTCTTTATCTTGGTCCATGAACGTTATTTTGTAGCTCTTTATTAATCGGGCTGGGGAAACATAAAATTACTATATAGACTTCGCATCCGCGGAACGGTGTTCGGGATGCCTCCTATCTGCGCGGAAATGCGCATGGCCTGCCGTTTTTCATTTTGGCAGCTTTTTTGTATAAGATGTATACGAGTTATTTGGTGCTGATTGGTGGTTGATGGTCGTGGTAGTTTTGAACTAGATAGCATTAGTTGTTGTTGTATGAACAGGCCGTGGAATTTTGATCGATGTCGTGATAGTCAGACCACAAGCCCTACTTTACCAGTCTCGTGCTCTCGAACAGTTCAGTCTAGTTACGTAGTATCTGTCAGGTGTATATTGTTTAACATTTCTTCTCAAATACTTTGTTGTATCTGATCGACTTGTGTACACTGTAAACTATGCTGGAGATCGATCACTGCCTTGTCTCCTCGGCCGTAACGCCTTTCGTCGAGTAGAGATATCAGCGATATTTCGTGATAATACCCGATGACATCAATCATACAATCACTTGTGACTTGTAATACGACTTGGTCCTATTCTTTCCTATACCTCGACTCAGCACTAATGTCATGTATCATCGGGGAAAACAACCGCTGTTTCCGCGCCTCCTCAGCCTTATGTATTACCTACTCTACTCGATCCATCCCCATATTTCTCCCCCTCTGTCTCTCTTTCTCTGTCCCGCTCCCCCACTCTACTGTAACACACAGACTCTCTCTCTTGACTGCAACTATCTTTCGCCGTCAGCACTGACTGTCTGTTATACGTCTTCACGTTACACCAACCTCTCTAAATTCTCTCGCAGGCGCTAAGAATGGCGGTGTCAAAAGGACAGCAAGGTGGCAAGACGACATCACGGAAGGAAAAGACGTCCAATCACCAGGACGTCCGCACCCTCCTTTCGTACACATATCTAACATCCCAGTCCCTTTGCTTGTAATGAGGTTACACGAGCGCTTATCTGTCGGTATGTGAGTATAGGAGGAGGAGTCAACTGAACTACCTAGGTAGGGATCAAGTAAGATCCTTCGATTCCCCCGCTTCAGCCCGTTGGTGCACCTATGTTGTGTACAGTAGTTAAAGATATACCCGAATTTTCCCATGTTTCTTATGCAGGCGACGCCGCACCCGGGGTATTGCGGGGTTTACTCAGGATGAAGTAAGCGTTTTTCTTTCTAGAAAAGGGGCTGTGCATGGAGGTACGGAGCTGTGGCCCTCGAGAGGCATAGAGGTACCTAGCGAGGTGGAGTTCAATTCCTACTGGCGCGATATGCTCTTTGGCTTCTCATGAGAGAAGTGGAAGTACGGGGGTATGAGATATCAGCTTGCTGCATAGCGCTGTATAGCCTTACTGTTAGCTGTCTGGTGGCTGCATATTATGATGTATAGGAGTATAGTAGATAGAGGGGAACCAATCATTGAAGATATCCCGACCTCGCATCGGCTTGCTGAGACATCCCGCCAGAGTTATCTCCGCTATCTAACTACTTAAGTAAGCAAGTGATTAGGTAGCAGCGCAGTCGGCCGACTTCTCTGCGGCCTCACTTGCACGAGATCTACTATACGTAAGATGTAAGGACTATGTAGTACAGTGTACGTGATATGTAGAGAACCGAACCATTGGCAGGACAGCGGGGGTGGCGTTGGCTGACCTGACTTTGCATATCCGTACATATGCTAGGTACCCCATCGCTCATATAATCAATCATGCGGCATGGCGGCATTCCGCTCGCTGTTCCAGCCATCCAGATATCGGGAGAATGAAAGCTGAGAGATTTAAGGTTACTACACATATCGTACAGAGGTGCAGGGCAAGTAGGTGGGAGCAGGTGGAAGTAGGTGCTTACCGAGCCGAGGTGCCGTAGTGTGGGTGTAAGCATCGTGTTGCTTGGCATATGAGATGCATTGGCTGTATATAATATAGGTAGCATACTACGCAATGTTAGTGTAATTGTGCGGAACTTTTGCCGTGTCTCATCCTATAATCCATCATCCTCCAGACAAGCTTTATGGCGGTAATAGTTTACCGAATGGCCTGATGAGGCATGATCGGTATACCTATCTTATTATACCGTACTAGATAATGGATATATACGTATGTTTTATATATCATTATTGCAAGGGGTTTATGTGCTCGTGTCAAATGTGGCTATTTTAAAAACTTTAACATTACCAGAAATACGGTAATGATGAGACATCCAAATACCAATTTAGAAAACAAAAAGCGGTGGCCGCCTCCTCAATTAATGCGGATTTTGTTCTGCAGTGCATTACTTACTACACTGCCTAGTATAGACAGACAGCTACAAGGCCTACATAACTCCGGATCCTCACGACCAAAACCTCGGGACCGCGAACCTTGTTGGGATGATAATCTTCTAGCGCCATGGCATGGCATGCCATGCCATTTCTGCCTGTAGGGCTGAGAAGAGAGATCCCCGCTGCGCGGCCGGCCGCGGAAGTACAGGCTCGTAATCCCGTTCCGCCTGTCTGTTTCGAAGGATCCGTGATCTACAGCACGTTGTGTTTCTGGATTCCCGATGGAAGCTTATTCTTTTACATTCCTTCTATATGCCTCCATACCGCATAAGTTACCCGATTTCCGTTCCACGTTTAAACGGCTGTTGTTACACAGGAGGTCGTCCCATCCAGACTTCCTCCTCTCTCGTCTAGGTTGGGTTTCTGTTTCGGTGTTATTACTACTTCTGAGTGAGAAGCCGGGGCAGACTGTTCGCTGACGTAACTATGTCGAATTGTGGCTTGTGACTATATGCACGTATGTCTACTTGTAGCATTGGCTTGTGATCAACTACCAAGTCTTGGCTGTGATCTGGCTTTGTATTCGTTTAAGGCAATATTCTTAATTGTCATCACGGGGGACCAGAAGCGTCGTAACACGAAATGAAAGAGCAAAATACGAACTGCCGCATAGACTAATACCCAATCAAACTTACACTACGCAACTTGCTAGCATACATGAAACCCTCTTACATCCCATGCCCAGGTTGTTTATAACTAATAATTACGTTTTGTAACTTAAAAATCAGGTTTGCCACTTCGCTGTAAATGCGTAGCAACTGTGTAAAATGACTTCGAACTTGAAATACGTATTAAAACGTTCATCTATGGGCATAAGATATGGGCCATAATTTGCGAGAGTGGGATGAAAATACATGTTGCCCGCAATTACAGCTCATCTGCGTATTTGATACAGGACATATCTTGATTAGAGTTAGCTTCCTACTTGATCTAAAGAGAATATGATATGCCTAGCAATTATCCGTTAGCCAGTTTCTTGTTTATAATAACAACGTATATGAGACTCATATATCTTACTGCATTGTATTTATTAACGTAGTGTTTTCTTTGATGTATACATACATTTGAACTGTAGTATTACCAACTTCAAACCTTGAACAATTCTCAAGAACGTTTATCAAGCTTTGTTCTAGAACAGCTTCCAACACACACCTGACCATAACTACATGCCGTGCGCCGTGATTTAAACGGTTCCAAAGTAACACAGAACCACGAATTAGACAATCAATTACTCAGTAATGACGCACTGAAAACATCATTCTGCAAATAGAACCATAATGGGAAGAGGGCTTCGGCCCCGAGAGAGGAGTGCCCATAAAATCTAGGTAGGATCATAGATTTAAACCCAGTTTCCAGCGACCAGGTTGATGGTGAAGAGTGTTCTAGCCGATAGATCTATGGGTGGCAAGCGAAGGGATGAGATGAAAAATTGAAATAAGATTGCACGTGCTGTGGTTTAGGACCGATTCATTGTTGAAGACTGCAACCCTACGGAAAAACCGTAAACCTGGCTAATTGGGGTGATGGTGTAATATTCGTGTAGTACTAATTTGCTATTCGTTGCGCTTGTTCGGAGGTTTGTTCCGGGGTAATTATGACAATTCGATAATGGTGAGGATGTAATTACCGGGTGCGGCTCTTAACTCTCACAACTCACGAGAGTTGAGGCAAAGACGGGAAAAAGAGGATTTTTTTTTTTTTTGAGGTTGTTCTCTGCCAACTAAATCAAAAGACAACTTTTCATCCCAAACGTGTAACCGCGTATTCGTTCACTTATCGCGAACATAATACAATACGCGCATAATGAGTCTTACTACATATCCCAAACCGATCCGATCGGTGTTTGTACTCCCAACGACTCCCGACCTGAACAAGCAGGGTAGTAGGTATAACAGCTTTTAGTAATAACACCAATCATAACCCCTCGTTATCTGTGATGTTCTTGTCAGACAGAACCCTGTCCCCCTAAAGCCCAGTACAGCCCTGACTGCCTAACCTAAGACTTGCACCTGGAGAGTATATAGTAAGCTCATTGCCGTTTTAGGCTTTATGTTGCGATGAATTCTTAGCTAAGGTATTACATACTGCACAGTATCAATAACGGTCTTTACTATAGCGGAATGCGGAAACCGGTCAACTAGGCTGGGACTTATTTCAATGAATTGAGACATGTCTATGGCGCTTGATACTTCACTTAGTAGTATCTTGATCAAGTTACATGATAACGAATCGTCATCAAAAAAGGAGATCAAGCAAAACAACAAACATACTGTGGTATAAAGCTTTTATTTTCTATCATGTTCGATATATGTACATATCGAGGATTTAGTCTGATGTCAGCATCACTGCCTGCCTGCCGATGGATGTGACGGTTCAGTTGGATGGATGGACGCACCTCGGCAACTCATGCTCATTAGATAAGACGAAGTTCCGGTAGCGAGGAGCCACGTTCTACATCACACACCCCACCACGACTGAACCCTTGATTGCCCCCCCTCCAGCTCCTAAGGAATATGATTCGTCGACTCGGCACCGAATGAGATGTATTCCAGATACTCAGTATTAAGAGCTCGCGAGTCCTTGCCGCACACTCGCATGCTTACTTATTATGTACATGTAGTAGTACATAATCACTACTGCGTAGCAAAAACGGATAATGCATGGCGGCCGCCTTACATGTGAAGGAGAGAGAGCAAGGAAAGAGGGTACATACGTAAGCATGGATGATGGATGAGACGTTGCGTTGGTTCGATCGCATGTACCTGTATGACCCCATTGGTGGTCCTTGTGGCTTGAGCCATGGTGGGCATGCCTGCGACTACGAGATACCCAAACTTAGAAAAAGGGACCGCGCTACCGCATGGCACGGCTGACTTGTCTCAACCTCGTGGCAGTATAACTCCTGGCCATCCAGCTGGGCTGTTTATGCGAATGAATTTCTTCGAATTGTAAATCACCGTCCTGGGCTTAAGAGCCCTTCATAGCCGTCATGGTCGGCGTACCGAAGAGCAAGCGTTGCACTTTCTGTAAGACAAGAAAAACCAAGGTGCGTTGAATTGGCGATAGTTGGAGGATTCGGCTATCGTGACTATGACTGATCATCCCGCAAATAGTGCGATGAGAAATGGCCGACCTGTGGGACATGCGCTCGAGCCGGTAAGATCTGCTCGGGCGCCCGGAGCACCTTCAAGTTCGTCGGTAAGTGAAGCGATATTCCACTTGTACTTATCACGGAAGACCACCAAGCTCTTGCCAAGCTAGCATTCTATCCAACAATGTCTTGAATGATTGGAGCCGCCTGAAGCTACGCTCTAGTTAAGGTTACTGACTTCAGCAGTGAATGGCTGCCACAATGAGTTACCAGATGATGCAGGAGTTGGGATAGAGAGCAGTCGCCGGCCACTAGCAAGTGAAGGCAATGGCAAGATGGAGAAAAGAGGACGTCGTGCAGACATCGTCACGTTTGATTCGAAGCACGTTTTCGTCAACGATTCCAGTTTCAGATGCCGTTCACCGACAAGTCTATCTAAACCTCTCCCGTGGAACCCACCGGATCAAATCAAAGCCCAATTGGTCGCCTGCCTGGACGCCGCCCCTGGAACCGGCTATGACTTGCGCATTTTGGGTGCCTTTCTCCCTATACTGCCCCAACACCTGGGACATGGCCACACAGCTCTGGACAACGCGGTTGAGCTCTTGCTCGGTGCGTGGACGAATAGCCGCCAGGGTCTGCCCTCAGACAGGTGGCTGGATCTCAGAACGTATAACCGAGCTCTCCGTAGTCTCACGGCCGCTCTCAACAATGAGAATGTGGAACAGCTCACCGGCACACTTGCCACGCTATGCGTGTTGCAAAAGACCGAGGTGAGCCGCGCTCGCGCTGTAACAGCTTGATACGAATATCAGAGGGATGTGTGGCTGATGTTTCTGACCTACAGATCTTATACGACTTTGGGAGAGGCTCAAATCAGGAAAACCACGCAGCTGGTCTCATTGTGGTCATTAATAAGGGCGGCCCAGCACAGCTTATGGCGGAAATGGAGCTTCATGTTACATTTGAGAGTATTTTTCATATGGTGAGATTTGACACTGACGTGCGGCATCTGCGCGCTCTGCGGTTCCAACTAACGAGGTGACCAGTTACAAGAAGACATTCGCCTTGGCCGAGAAAGCGACTTCCACACACGGGAATGGATGGCGGCGCTGGCAAGCGCAATAGACCGCAGCAATATCGACCCGGTTCTCAAGCACTTATATCGCATTTGGGTCGAGGCGACGGCCTGGCCCGGTCTTGCACGACTGGTTCGCATACTTCGACGAGATCCATCAAACACTATGATCGCCGCCGAATTGCATCTGAGGGCATCATCTTTGGCCGAACTGCTACAAGGTCAGGACGAAACCATAATGGCCGCTCTAGCGGAAAAGGGAGCCATCACGAAGGTCGAAAACACGACGCGTCCTAGCCTATTTTCTAGGAGCTATAAATTCGCTGACTTCCCAACGGCGAAACTATTCGCTACTCATACATTGTTCAGCATCCTCGCCTGCCGATTTCTACAAGAAGCAGACAAGGTCTTAGGTCATGCGGACCCATCCTTAGAAAAGCAAGCCAGGCAATTCAGTAAGCGTGCTTGGATGGCATACCCGTGGTTGCGCAGCCAGACCCCACTGGCTGTAGATTTCACAGCGTGTTTAGTGTTTTCTTACGAAGCTGGGAATGCAGAGGAGCGCAAATTTTGTGCGAGATGTCTTACAGATATGGACTCATCCCGACATCCACCTCCTATAGGTGAATGGGTAGAGGCAACGATTATGGCCAACGCGAAAGCCTACACTGGACGCCTCCCCTTCATAAAAACCCAGGATAAAAAAGTTGAATATGCGGGCATAGGCTGTCGAAGCTGATCAAGGTCGGTCGGGCAGCTTACAGTCTATGTTTGTGAAGTGGTCCTATAAGCCGGGAGGGATAGCTTCGGAGGCCCAACAGAGAATATATCACGCTAGTGAAGGTCATCAAAAAGGCGGCTGGGGTATAGGCGTCTGGGATAACGGGCGTGGATACGCGGATCTCATTGACGCGTAGCTTATAATGAATTCTTATGACGAAGGACTTTCACCAGCTAGAAACCCACATCAAATGCCTCCATGGGGCGTAGCCATGCTGATCTGGAATGTTTAGCACATCATCTCATCTTCCCAGTCGGAGACCAGGCGGGAAGATCCAGTCTTTCATGCAAGATTCACCAATCTAGTGGGTTGTAACGTCATGTATGAATTGTCTCAAGGCATCCGCCTCCTCCGGTATTGTGCGGTCAGGTAGACTTAGGATGACGTTACTGAACGATTCATCTTGCTTAGCCGCTTCTCGGCATAGCTTCCTGAGGGTGCCCATTTTGAAGGCCGAGGGAGGTGTAATTCGCTGGATGGTAAGTAGCCTCTCAAAGAAGTCAACCACGCTCAACTGCATTAATAAATCTTCCTTGTCGATCATGTGGAGAGCTGCGAAGTACAGTAGTCCGCCGGAGGCCTCAGAGTTTACGTAGTGTTGATGTAAATCAGGAAAGTTAGTCTTGCTTACAGCACCGAGATTATGGGCTGAAAGGCGAGGGAGGAGACGGAGGAGACGGCCCTGAGCAAGACACAATTGCTGGGGAGTTAGTCCACCTTCATCGCTCTGGTGCGGACCGCTGCTGCACGAAGAGAGAATAAGACCGTAAACGTCGCGGTCGTTGAATATCCGCCTCCACATGAATCCTTGACCTGGGGGATTGGGGGGTAGAGGTGCACCATTATGGCTTTCGTCTAGACCATCGATCGGGGGGGCGGACGAGTCTACCGCGAGCAGGTCACCGAGTACTCTAGTGCCCTTTTCCCCAACCTCAACCGCCGGCGCACTCAACCATCGCGTCACAAAGCTGGTAACAACACCCTTCATTGAAGCGAGGACGGCGGCATCGCTGGGGGACTTGGACGCCTTAGCGAGAATGTTGATGGCGAGGAGGTTGGCTGACGGCGCTGGGGACCGAAGAGCCTGAATGAGGGCTTCCTCTGAGGCAAACGACATGATTTGGTGGAAGGTGAGGGGGCGGAGAAGCTTGGTGGCCAGGCTGCAGAGGGCGAGAGGATCGGACTGGTACCGTTTCAATATGTCGGTGATCTTGGGAAGCAGCCGCGGGATGAGGAGGGGCGTGTTGGCCTCTATAGAAGACGAGGTTAGCATTTCCGATAGATACAACTGGCAATGATTAAAGTGGGCGGCGTGCCTGTTAACTGGAGCTCGACATGGTCAAAAAGCTTTTCGTCAGCCGGCAGGGTTGGGTCGCTGGCCAGTTGATCGAGATGTTGCTCAAGCTCATCGACACGCGATACGGAGCTCGCGTCTGTGGTGTCCATCGTGACGGCAACACGGCGACTCATGGAGGAGCAGCTATGCCGAGGAGAATGAGTGATAATGTTGAGTTTGTGCTAGGTTTAGTCAAGCACTACTGCGTTCGTAGGGTCTAAGTCTCGAACAGCTATTTCCACTAAGGAGGAGGAAGAGTGCAGTATGAGAGTTGAAATGGGAGTGGGATACAAAGTTCCAATAGGTACCTTGCCATGAGTGAGGCGGGGTCTACGCCAGCAGTAGCAGGCAGGCACTTTACTAACGTACATGCCGCGGTACCTTACAGTTTTAGTGCATATCCACATTCGGAAACTGTAAACCTACCTCATATACCTAAGAAAGCTCTGGATTCTTTTCCAGGGGCTTGATCGAATACTACGAATTCAGCCAGCAACCATTCTCACTGGCAATAGATACAAGTAAATAGAGAAAAACAACAGGAGCGCAGATGAGGCCATGCATGATGACGTACTTTATTTTTAGATATGTTGACGAAGTGTATTTCTGTTCTGTCGTTCGCACAGGAACTCTTGAGGTTATTCCCTAGCGCCAATCTAAAGTAAACCCAGGTGAGAGGGACAGCCTATAAGAGTACCCGTCCCAGTGGATTCCCGTCAGCTAGACTCCCGAGACTCCCTTACATCAATTGCTACTCTAGGTACCTACCGGCTACTGTAAGGGGTTTCTGATAAAACTCCCCACTACCCCACCCCCCGCCTAGCCCCGGCCAAAATTTTGAGCAACAAGAGTTATCTTCCTGTTATCGCTAACATTCTCCTGTGTCATCGTGCTCCCCAACACCACTAGAGACTACACAGCCGCCAAGCCCGTCCGGAGCGGTAATGCGCCGAGATGTCTGGTCGAGGCGGTAGAGGAGGCCGCGGCGGCGGTCGTGGGGGTAGCCGGGGTAAGCCTGCGCCTCCAGGCATGCCCGGCGGTGATGATCCAAGCTTGATTGTCAATGATCAACCCCAAGAAACATATCCGGTACGCGCCCAGACTCGGCCGCTTATCCGCAGCCGATTGCTTGCTTCCACACCCCGTGCGCTACTGGCGCTGACATGTCTTCCTGCAGAAACGATACAAACCACCCGTCGCCCCTCACCCAACCTCGCGTGAGGCAAGCGGTGTCGCATCCTTCATCCACTTCCGTCGCGAATACCATAACACGCCCTTATATACCCACCGCCATATAAACGACGAGTCTCTGTCCGCAAGGAACCCCGTCCTCCCTCGGCACGGTCAATCGCAGATCAATGCGCGCTACGGCGTCAAGAACCGTGCCACCGTCGACCCTTTCCTCACGACGCCCATTTACAGCCACCGCTTCGAAGATGACAGACGGACATTGCCTAAATTGCAGGGAACCCGCCCATGGGTCAAAGATTTGTTTCCAGAGGAGCTATGGGCGACGTTGGACGGCAAAGACACGGGCGGGCCCAAGGGAGGTCTACCGGTTAAGGAAAATGCGAATAGAGGCACGAAACGGAAACACTACGGCGATGATGACGACGAGGACATATATGGTGATGGTGACGACAACGAAGAAATACTCGGTTGGGGCCGCTCGAGAAGACCGCGGGAGGGCGAGACCGAGGAAGAGCGCAAGGCTCGGATCGAGGGTGCCGGAAAGGATGCCGACAATGAGGATGCGGAAGGCGGCGAGCCCGACGAAGAGGACGAAGAGGAGATGGAGGTAGAGGACGACGATTACGAGAGCGCCGAGGAGGAGGAAGGCGGCGACTACAATGCCGAAGCCTATTTCGACAATGGCGACGACGATGATTTTGGCGACGATGACGGCGTTGGCGAAAGGTATGTTTTCTTGACCGAATCGGCGGTGATTCTGACGGTTTTCTTGGTGTTTAATCTATGTTATGTGGCCCAAACTTGTACAGTACGATTGCTGACTCTTCTGCTCAAGTGCCATGGATTTCTAGCAGGATGGCGCTTAGGAAGCGTCGCTAAACTGGACGCAAGGACCTCGGCAATATTGCAACAAGGGATAGAGCAGGATTAGATATGAGATGGCGGCTGGCGCTCGACGACGACTCTGCCCTTAGCGACCTTTTGGACAATGGAGACGACGATGTTGTAGATGTCTTTGCGGGTCATGTCGGGCTTCCGAGGACCACCAGCAGCGATGACGACTGAAAGTCGTCAAAAAACAATAGCGCTGCCTTTGAGGGCCTCGGTGAGACTGGTGGCGGTGGGCATAGCAAGAGGCGTTTATCGGGCTCGAAAGTGGAATTCTCGAATATACCTAGTCATTGGAACAACGGCTACCTTTTAGAGGAAGCTATTTTCACGATACCCCATAAAAGCACGCACATCCTTACCCAGTCTCACACACATAGAAACGCCAAATGTCCTCTAAGTTGGACTTTATACTGTATTGTTTTTTCACCTTTGTATGGTATGGTTTGGTATTGTTCTGAGAAAGCTGCGAAGCGCAGTGCTTTCTGTCTCATAGCATATCATGTACAAGTATTGTCATATCGAATTGATGTAACACAGAACCTTGACATCCAGAATTGGTCTGACACTTGATACCGGTATATCGCAAGATCGATTTATATACAGGATAATTCGTAGTACCAATAAGGTAGCGTCTCCATAAGTATGGATCTGGCATACCTGTAAATGCCGCCAAACCTGCTGGGGATTAGTGCCAGATGCTGCCAAAGAGCACCCCGCCGCCCGCTTCGTTGTTTATCGTGCAGCGCATACTGTATGGGTTACCTAGCGCGCGGGCTAGTTCCAGGTTTTGTAGCTCCCCTCCCTGTTCCTGGCGGGCGGAAACAACAAACAACGTCATACATACAAATCGCCAAGCTCCTCCCCAATTCTCTAGATTTTTCTTCAATCCACTGCTCGTCCAAACGTGAGGGACAGCGCAAGGACAACTTCCTGACCCGGGCCTCTGTTGTCTATTTCAGCTTGCTTGAGCTTGCTTGCTGGATTGCTTCGGTGACAATTCCACGAGCTCGTTTACTGCGCCCCAATTACTCTCTCCAAGCGTGTTCGTGTTATCTTTCCTCAGCTGCCAACCAGGATCCAGGCACAGCCCAAATTGGGTTCAGGAAACGGAGCGCCGCCAATTGAGCACCGCGTATTTCGAAACGATGGGGGGCTTCAGTTGGAGGAAACTTCTCGGTTGGGACCGCCATTCAACGGCCGGCCGCCATCGCGAGCAGTCCATTCGCGAGTCTCGACGACGACGTAAGTTCTAGATGTCTTACCCGCCGGATTTAAACTAGCCAATGCCCTGCACACGACAATTTTCTGTCCCATCCGTGAGACAATCTAGGCTGACTGACGCCCCCGGGCCCCTCCTCAGTCCTCCCGCTGCACCGAGATCCCTCGATCCAGTCTGCCATTCCCGCTCCCGAGGTCTCCAAGGTTGCCCTCCGTCTCCGCTATCTCGTCCAGGAGTGCGTCCCTTGCGAATTGGAAGAGCATCAGATCACGCAGCCCCACAGCAAAGTCATCACCAACAAGGTCATAAAAGCCGCGAAAGAGTCTGGCGGTAGCGAGAACCGAGCTTGCGTTGTCTACTGTCTGCTGGTCGCGAAACGCTGGTTTCGGCAGCAAGCTTTGACTGAGCTTTGGGATGCCGACTTGCACCAGCTCCGTGCCACGGCTTGTGAGATCATTGCGAAACAAATGTAAGATAGACATAATGTCATATCAAAAGCTGCAAAATCGTGATTGCTGACTGTGGAATAGTATCGAGTCAGAAGAGGACTTGACATACTTGTTTCATTCCGTTCTGCTGAAGCGCTACTCGGTTGTCCTCGATGGCGAGGACACACCCCCAGTCAACGTGATAGAGAAGGCAGTTGACCTTCACGCCTTGCGTGTCATTGGCTCCTCGGGTTATCAAAAATGTCTGAGCTATCTGTGGAGAGGCTGGCTTGTACAGGATGAGAATGACCCTGCCAGCTTCATTGACTACAAAGATCGCGATAACGTGTCCTTTTGGCCGCACTTGGACCCTGATCGAATGCGCGCACCGATATACCAAAACGCATTTCTACTTCTGACATCAGTAATCTATCTGGCCCTTTACACCGGTGCTATCAACACCATCAACCCGACCGGAGACCTGGACTTCGTCGAAATACTGTTGTATATTTTCACTTTTGGCTTCATCTTCGACGAACTCACCAAGTTCTACAAAGCTGGCTATCATATCCTTGGGTTCTGGAACGCTTTCAATAACACTCTGTATTCGTTGTTGATGGTTTCGTTGGCGTTGCGCTTCGTAGCCTTGACTAAATCGCCAGATGCTAAGGAGCGCGAAAGGTTTAACTCGTTGAGTTACAACTTTCTCGCCTTTACAGCTCCCATGTTCTGGGGCCGCCTCCTGTTATATCTCGACTCATTTCGCTTCTTCGGGGCCATGTTAGTCGTTTTGAAGGTCATGATGAAAGAGAGCATCATATTCTTTGCTCTTCTCATTGTTGTCATTATTGGTTTCCTACAGGCATTCATTGGGATGGATTATGCTGATGATATGGCTGGTGAGGATACTCTATTCATCTTGCAAGCGATGGCCAATGCTATCATGCAGAGCCCAGACTTTAGTGGGTTTGAGCGCTTTAGTCCGCCATTTGGCATCATCCTTTATTATCTATTCACCTTTGTTGTCATGGTACGTGCTTACCTCCTCATCTACTGCGGCGATATTCCATTATTCAGGTCCCAGCGTATTAACATATCACGCGCAGGTCGTATTGTTGAATGTGCTTATCGCATTGTATAACAGCGCGTACGAAGACATCTACGACAACTCTGACGATGAGTATCTCGCCCTCTTTGCCGAGAGGACGATGCAATTTGTTCGGGCTCCCGATGAGAACGTGTTCATCGCTCCCTTCAATTTGATTGAGGTGTTCTTGCTCGTCATACCTTTTGAATGGTGGTTGCCCAAGAAACAATACGAACGACTCAACGACATCGTCATGGGCATCATATACTCGCCACTACTGTTCTGCGCCGCTATATTTGAAGTCCGCAAGGCGAAGGAGGTCCGTCAAAACAGGAAGAGAGGCGAGGAAGACGATGACACCATTGAAGAATGGGAACAGATGATGGATCAGGTCGATTTCGAGGGCGAGGGTTGGGCGAAGAAAGTTGGCGAGAGCAAGGCTAATGTTGAGGATGATGCGGCTGTGCTGGAGATACGACAGCTGAGGTCTGAAGTGAATGAGTTGAAGGGTCTTTTGACGAAACTGAATAAAAGTCTTGGTGAGAAGGGGGATGGGGAAAGTTTATTGTAATGCCTACCTATATTTAAAGGTTTGATAGATAACTATCAAAATGCAATGTGTTTGAGCGATTAAGCGGGCATGTTCTACGACGTTTTGTCCTTTATGCTTGTGCCTCGGGTACCCAGTAGCAAATGAGAAAAATGTTCGACCACAGACCACTTCTGGAGGCACAGCGCTGCAACACAACAAAAAACAGCCTTGCAAGTTTGAAAGAGGTCCACTCTATTAGGAAATCATTAATGTTAACTATGTAAGCATATGACAACACCAGTTGCCAAAGTAGGTAAATTATCTACATGTTACCTGACGAGGGTGTTGGAGAACCCTTGCATCAATGATGCATTTCAGACATGCCATATTTGTGACGTCATTCTATCACCACTTGGATCCTGTTTCTACCATGATTTACAAAGACAATTGGATAATTCAGAAATATTCATTGAGATGCCGTTAATTCCCATTTGAGAACTGCAATCCAAATATCCATCATCCAAGCAGCTCATTTTATTAATTCATCTATTGTTCAATCGTATTACCAAAGTTTGCTAAGAGAGACATATCAGAGAAACCAGCACAGCTATCCTATACGTATGAAAACAAGACAAGGGAGGAAATTGAAACTCATTGAAAAATAAAACAGAGTGAAGAAAACGAAAGGGAGAAAATGGAAATCAACTTCCCAAATCTAATCAACACAGCCATCCCCGACCGCCGCGGCGGCGACAGCAAAACCACGCACAACCGCAACGCCATAATCCTATCTAGCAACTCTGGACCAAACCACAACGAGCAAGGCTTCCTGTCCTCCTCTTTCCCGCGCGACACGCACAAGCTCTTCGTCACAGCCGACGCGGACGATGCCGAATTCGACGAGGGCACGTTGCGCGCCTGGCGCGCTGAGGGGTTCGAAGTGCGGTATGTCCCGCTAGCTGAAGAGGAGAGCGAGGAATCGTACCGCGGGACTTTGGGATCTTTGCGGAATGTGGCCCATCTGGGCCCCTGTGAACAGTTCGGTATTATCGCCTTTGGGAAAGCGGCGGGTATTGCGCTCGAGTATTTCCATCATATGGCGAATAACCCTGAATATAAACTCGCTTGTCTAATCGCTTATTACCCAACGCGCATCCCTGACCCCCGCGCCGTGTTCCCGGGCGGGCTGCGTGCGCTTGTGCATCTCGCTGGTACCGAGGTGGGCGTTGTGTCGCATAGCCAGATCGTGGGGATCCAGGGGAAGCGGAAGGTTAGTCGACGAAGTATTGAGAGGGGAGGGGGAAGTGTAGGTGGGGGCGCGGTCCGTGTGGGCGGTGTCGCGCCTGTGTATCCGTGTTATTGGTATGAGGCTGCCCCGGGCTTTGCCGAGGGCGATTTGGATGAGTTTGAGAAAGTGCCGGCTGATGTTGCTTGGAGTCGGAGTCTGGATGCTGTTCGAACGGCGTTTCGGATGGATGTTGTGCTTGAGGGGGTTGTTGAGCAGAATTTGCAGGGTTGGTGCCCCCTTTTCTCTCCCTTATTTCTGCTCCTGTTACCGTCCTATGTGTTCCTACTTGCTCCTACCCTATTCTTAACCTACTCCATCAATTACGGCTGCAAAGAACAAAATGATGGGTGATGGATGTGAGAGATGTGAGAGAGACCGAAGCTGACAGCGCGCGACACAGGCAAATTCTTCACCCGCAACCTCCCGCAAACAATGTCAGCATACACAACACACAAATCCCCGCACGTAACCTACATCCCAACCCTATCCGGCGGGATAGGCACACAGGAGCTCCAGCAATTCTACTCAGACTACTTCCTATCCACCAACCCAGAGTCAACAAAACTAACCTTACTCTCCCGCACCATCGGCGCCGACCGCGTCGTCGACGAGCTGCACGTGTCATTCAAACACACGCAGGAAGTGCCGTGGATCCTCCCCGGTATCCCGCCCACGGGGAAGCGCGTCGAGGTCGCCGTTGTCAGCATCGTGACGATCCGAGGCGGGAAGATCTCTTCTGAGCATGTGTACTGGGACCAGGCGAGTGTGTTGGTGCAAGTTGGACTCCTAGATCCCAAGTTAGTCCCCGAGAAGATGAAGGGAAAGGGGGTTGTGAAGTTACCTGTTGTTGGACGGGAGGCTGCGAGGAGGCTGGTTCGGGGTTTCGAGGATGATGATGTGGATGAGGGGGAGGCTGATAATGAGCTTTTGCCTGGTTGGTATGATGATGACGGCGGTGATCATAAGGCCGAGAAGGGTGGAGGAAAGGGGATAGGGAAGAGTGGTGCTAGTGGTGGAGTTGACCAGAAAAAAGAGAAGCAAAGAGTAGGGGAAAAGGAAACGGAAAAAGAGGGAAGTGAGCACGCGCAGAAGACGAATGGTGAAGATCGAGGGACAACACAGATTGTGAACGAAACGAATAAATCACAGAACGGGAAAGTGCAAAAGGAAAGGGGGGAAGATGACCAGGCGCAGAAAGTCAATGGGAAGGAGGAGAAACAGGTTGAGAATGAATCGGATGAGGCACAAAACGATAAAGCTGAAGACGAAAAGGGGGCAAGTGAGAAGGCGCAGGAGACGAATGGTAAGGAGGGAGGCAAGCAAATTGAGAACGAAGCGGACAAGTTTCAAGACGGTAAAGCGGAGGAGAAAAACACCGAGAATGACTTGGAGAAACCACAGAATGGTAACGATGAAGCGAGCCAGATTGACGACGAGTCGGAAAAGTCACGGGAAGGGAATGAACAAGAGACTGAGGAAGACGCTGAGGAAGATGCTGAGGAATATTCCGAGAAAGATGATTCAAAGGATTCTCAGCCCTCGACGAAAGAAGCTTCCACGAATGGTGATGGGGAGGACACGGAATAATGATCACGTCTGGTTGGTATAAATCAAGTAGCGATGGAGATGATGGTCCATATTGTCAATTTTAATGGATAGTGTTGTTCTTCTGGGTATGTATTCTAGGGTTCATTCATTATATGTGTAGTGTAATTTGAATCTATCCTTTTAAATGAGATGTACACATAATCGAATTGGTTCGTGTCTCATAGTTACAGAACATGCGGTGTTATCAGGATTATCCTTCCTCAGGTATCCCGGCGCACGTAATTGTAGGAGTCAAAAAGAGACAACTAGGTACGAGATAGGGAGCATTATTTTAAATATACCGAGCAGGTATCGAGTGTCCGACTTTTGAGCGCCAACCGGAGAACTGTATTTGGTCAATTATTAAGTAGATAGGCACTTAGGTATGAATCATAAGAAACAAATCATTCGCCATGACATCACCAAATCAGACCGATGATCCGCATCAACCCAGACTCTGAATTCAATTGCTGTTTCCAAAACATCTTTGTATTGGCGTATCTTTTCAAGCTTCCAAGCATCCTAATTGGCGAGTACCGCGCCGTGGTATATGTACCTTCAAATCTACCCATGCATCTTTCTACTCTGTACGAGTCTCAGTTCCCTTCTCTACATCCCCGTCTTCACTATCAGCCCGGTACGCAATCTTCTCAGACAGATTGTGACCGGTTGCCTCAGCAGCGTCCGCGTCAAAGGCAACATCCATGTGTCGTCCCAGATGCTCGGGCCCCAGGATGGTTAGCACGATGACGTAGACATAGACGGCGCCCATGAAGATTGCGATCACGATGCCGTAGTTGTATCTCTTCACACCGCTCTGCAAGGGAGGGAGGGGGAACCGCTCGCCAATGGTGGCTTCGATGGTGGAACTGGCCGAGGAGACGAGGTTGCCGAGCTGGTACGCCGTGCCGACGACGAATGTGCGGAACGCGCCGGGTGAGAGTTCCATCAGGTGAACGGGAATCACACCCCATGCGCCCTGGACGGCGAATTGCTCGAAAAAGGCGACGGCGATGATTCTCTCGTTTGAAATGAATCCGTAGGGATATAGCAATGCGCCACCCAATATGCACATAACGATGATGCTGAATCGGCGACCGAAGATCTGTGAACAGAACCCAATGATCGTACCTCCAGTAATGGCTCCGAGGTTAGCAACGACCTGTGTGACCGTGACCTGGTTGGCATTGAAGCCGAACTCGTTCTTAAGCAAAGTCGGGTATAGATCCTGAGAGCCGTGAGACATGAAGTTGAAGCCAGCCATGAGAAGAACAAGATAAATGAGGATGAGCCAGTGACGCTTGAGCGCGACCTTGCCTTCCTCCACAAACGTCTTGCCGATGCTCCCGTTGGCGCGGCGCAGTTCCTGGTGAGCGATGTAGGTGTTGGTCTCGGGGAGGAACAAGCGGTAGATGATGAAGAGGACCGGGGGTCCTGCTCCAAACCAGTAAAGAGGTCGCCATCCGTGAACTGTCGTACCTACAAGACCGCGGGCGAAGGCGGTGGCCAGAAGGTAACCCAATGCGTAGCCCTGTTGCAAGATACCACTCATCAAGCCACGCGCCTCATCGGGGATGTCTTCTAAAGCGGTTGCAGCGGCATTGCCGTATAGACCACCCATGGCGATGCCGAAAAGAGCGCGAACGCCAAGGAATTGGGCATACGTCTGAGTGAAGCCGGTTGCCTAAGAAATCCATATGTTAGTCTGTCCAGTTCGTTTCTACAATTGACCCTGAGTTTCGTAAAGTGAAAAAGAGATGCAGGGAATATGCATGAGCGGTCGGCTCATTAGCGAGCTGGGTCGTCTGTAGGGCAAATATGGGGGGCGAAGCTTTTGCTAAGACTGCGCCAAGTATCGCCAAGTGAAGTGGGATGGAAACTGGGGACGGATGTGAAGTGCCGATGGCGTTTCTTGGCTCGTCAATTCGACGACATATGCCGAAATACAAATATAGATGGACTTCTTCTCTTGCGCCCAAGACTCGCTGAACATAAACTAACTCACCAATTCGATGATGATAAATAGCACGTTGTTGATAATGAAGGGCCATTTGCGACCGTAGCGATCGGCAGCAATACCGAAGATGATGGAACCCGCCGTTCGCAACATCAGCACGAGCGTGATGCCCCAGGTGATATCGGCGACATCTCGATCAAACGTCTCGGCCATGTCGGACGCCGTCAACGATACAGTAAAGAAGTCGAAGGCATCCCAAGTCTGTAGACCGCCAGGCTTGTCGTCAGCACACAAGACGAATACGAGGGCCACAGCAGTTGCAGATTGGGCTTACCCAGGCAATGAAAGCAACAAAGAAGAAGGCCCAGTCATGGCGAGTGAGCATCATGAGCAGCCGGATCGGGTTCGGAGCTTTGTGCATGGGCGGCTTGAGGGTGCTGATGCGCGTCTTCAGGTAGGTCCCGGCAGACATGCCATGATGAGGGGGGTATATGTTGGCCTCCTCAGACGAGTAGCCGCTGAAGTCGGCATTTCCATGAGTGGTAGTCATGGCGAATCTGGTAGTGGTGCCTCAGAAAGATGAGGCGTACAAAATCAACACAGTACCGTCGGTTCTCGTGGCTATCGTTGACTGTTGTCGTCCACCTCACGACAGGAGAATAAGATTGCACCGTATATGTATTTGTGTTTATACAAAATATATATATAGGGAGACCCCAGACAATCTCCGTGACTAAGCAACAATCTAATTGCGAGTAAGGAGGAAAAAGCAAAAGAGAAATTTTAGGAAGCTGGCGGGTCGGGGAAGAATATAAAAAAGGACGAGACAGAGATAGATGGAGGGGGGAAGAGAGACAAAGGAAACGCATGCTAAACCGAAATAGTCATCAATCACCATCACACCCTCTCCTCACAGGCTCGATATCTACTGTACAGTAGGTACGGTACCTACCCTTGGAGGGTTCCAAGTCTATGATGCTCTGCAAGACAAGTACCGTAGGCCTTGCCGGACCTAGAGAGCCAATGGCCCATGGGGAATAAGTGGCGTACCTAGTGTAGTGTGGTGGGCCTGGACTAGGGTCGTTCAAAGCCCAGCAGGGTGCCGAGGGTGCGTACGACAGTACCGAAGATACAGTAGTGGACATTAGCGGTAGCGGACTTTAGCATGACGGAAGTCTGCTTTCAAGCAGTGCTTTTAGTCCATGTTCTTTCACTATCTCCTAACATGGTAGGTCCTATGTACATATCCACCCTTGACTGAGCAGCACTTGCTGAGCAAGGACCTACGTACGGTGTGAGGGGTGTTGTGCGGAGTTGATCCCTGGAGGGTAGTTTCTGAGTCGAATTGGCATGTGGTTTGTTAAATTTTCCTCAAAGCCGCCGACCAGCCTTCGGTTTTCCTGGCCAGGGAATCGCTACCTGTGACGTGCGTCGGTCCTGCATTGCAACCAAGACACACGCCTGAAATTCTGTCGTATATGTGCAGTCACACTTAGTATATACCCAGAGGTCTGGGTCTAGTTTATTTTAGGTAAGGGTTATCTGAGCTTTCCAACAACAATCTATTCTCATTCGTCTACTACCTATCTGATTAATCCTTTAAGTTTGCGAAGAAGAAAAAAAATGTCTCATCTGCTGATATCTACAGTAGTGCTCATACTAAGCACCATGTATATTCTTTACAGTACATTTGGATGTCGGGGATCCTGGATATAGGCAAGGAAGTAGGTAGTGATGATACTGGGGAAGGGCTCGGATCCTACAACCAAGCATCTGTCGTTTGTCCACTTTTCCTGGTTTCTTTAGTTGTCAGATGATCTTACCCCGCATTTCCCCGCACCTCCACGCTTTTTTGTTCTTGGCTGCAAGGTTGACTGACCTATCCTGGGCAATCTTGGCTCTAATACTTACCTACAACACCTGCTAAATCAGAACAACCTCTTGTCGCCCGCTATCAATCCGACAAGCTCTTAAGGTAATGTTACATTACATGACATGTATGTTTCAGCTGATTGAGCATATTATAACCTCAGGTGCACGAAATCATCAATGCGAAGAATATCTTGGCGGGGTTATCTAGCGTACACCACACTGCTAGATGTTTGGGGTATGGGGTAGCACACTGTAAGCACCATTACTAACAAAACATCCGCCTCGAAAATTCTTTATGGCTACTAAGGCAGAACTAAGGTACCTAAAATCCTAAACGTACGAGGCAAAATGCGACTTGATGTTAGTATATGCACGCTCATCTGTCTTAATTGGGTATTTCCGCGAGTTCTGCACTACTAGAGCATGAAGATGAAGAAGCTAACGACGGGAGCGTAGCGGTAACTTGTCCAGCTAGCGTTGATTAAGCCCACTGGAAGACCCCGGAAACAGGCTTGACTCAAAGCTGCTATGGAATTCGGGTAAATATTTATACTTAGCGTAAGTGAATATCGAACGAGCGCGGGAAATCTCATCGACCACGAGCCGTGAAGTTTTTTATAGCTTTTCCTACATGAAGCCTCACATGCAGCGAGTAACAGGTAGGTAACTTAACACTGAGTTCTCTAATGGAACCCCGGCCAGGCGGGTCGTTGCCTGTTCCGGAGAGCACACACGTGCCTTCGGTTGTAAAACAACCGGCCCAAAGAGCGGTCTACAGCCGAGCATTTTTGGAATTACCTATATCTAGGTCGCTTAGGTACATAGATATGTACCTTTGACTCGTACTTCGACCCTACTACTGAATACGTACGCATCTGCACATCAGCAAAGACATTGTGGTGTATACCCAGTCTCAGCTGATACACGGTCCAACCAATGATGCCCTCTGCCTAACTGCATCATATGCTGTGTTGACATGAGACAGGTGCACATGTCTTACGTCATAAGCTGTGTGACTCTCTCGGTCTGCGAGGCGTAGGACTGGAACTCGGTCGATGATTCAGTTGAGGTAGTGCCGGCTTCAGCCTCAAAATAAAGATAGGAAGAAAGCCGAAAAAGAAAGAGGGAAATGTGTTGTGAAACGCGCGGATTTCCATACCCAAGTCTCCAATTCCCTCGAAAGGTGCGTGCCTACTCTAAGTACCCGACCTATGTAAGTGGTGCATAGGGCACAATTCGCCGGAATGGCCTCGAGTTTTTGTTTGTTGGAGATACACATTGGATTGTCTTGGCGGGCTCGGCACCGATTCCTTCGACGTCATTTATCGACAGGGGATCCCTTACCTACATAGTAGCCGACCTCGCCGACTTCTACGCGTTTGTCACGCTAGAACGGCTAGAACTTGTTGAGGAAACAATTAGCATCAAAGGGTCTTTCGAGAGTGTGTGCGAATTTCGGAGGCTAGAATAGTCCACGGGTAGATTAGCGACCTTTGACGACGCCACGTTTTCTAGACATTGGGACATAGTCGGAGAATGTAGCTACATGCTAGTCCACTGGGTACTACCTACCTATGTAAGTATGTATGAGTTGCTGTAGTAGCGAAAGTAGTATAATTGATGCTGTAGAAGTAATGGAAGCTAGTTGACATGATATCCACTGTGAGGGGTAATTATAGGCACTGTCCATCGTACGTACCAGACATCCCTCGCTAGAAGCACCACCGAGGCGAAAGCACCAGATCTTTCAATATCACGATAACTTCTATTTTAACTGTTTAAACGAATTTTCAACATTTAACTAATCATATGTTAAACAAACTAGTCTAACTTCTTAACTCGTTTTACGTCAACTGGAGAACTTGTTAATCTAGAATGGCGCAGTATTTCGGCTGTTGCAAAACTGCTGTAGCTTCTCAATCGAGTAATATTTCCGTATTCGTTGGCGTTAGCCAAAAGGTTTGTCAAGAGAAAAAAAGGGTAGGTTCGACAGCGCCAAATAAAAATGCCTCGTCTATATGTCGAATACACCGCAGCTTTCCTCACCCAGAAGCAGCAATGAGAAATGATATTTGTCTATACTCGTGTCGCCTTACGTAAACATCGGGTCGTGGATGCGGCGTAGTTACAAGCTATGTACCTATGCAAGCCATAGTGTAAAAAAATCCCTGTTCTCAGGCCGACTAATATAATTTGAACACTCTGTTCAGCCGCTCGGGACTCAGTTCTAAACACTGTTGAAATACACCCCCTTCTTTATTGCTTCGAAGTCCAAACCTTTATCGACGGTATATATCTCATGCTAGACTCGGCACTACTAGTCTCCCATACGGAGATCTAAATAGGGTAAGAAGGCGCGCCATAACCACAATACACCACATGATCAATGCATCCTACTATATCAGCGATAGCCAGTCAATACTATGCATTCCTCGGGTGCACCCAAAATCATCCATCTTCAGCACTTCTAGGTTATACTTCAAGATGCTTTCACCAAGGCGCTCGTTCTTAGCCTAGCAGCACTTGCTGCTGCCCATCTTGGTCATAAAGAATATAAACGCCGTCCAGTAATTGCCGCTCGGTTTACAATCGCGGCTAGCAAGCGTGCCTTGCAGAACTGCGCTTCTAACCTTGGCAAGCGTGGAATGTACTCTGCTGCTAAACGTCGTCAGACTGAGGTCGCCCGGCTGTGTTAAGCTCAAGGCTTTCTAGTTATTGACAGTATATATTCTCATTTCTTCGTTAAGATGCTTAATGATAGACTGCAAATAGCAGTTTTACTGTAAATATAGTAAAGTAACGTTTGATGCTACTATTAGCCTAGGCCAGAAGCAACATGAAGCAAAACATGGAAAATGTTTTTGGTTGACCCAGAGGCTAACCACAATGAATCATAGAACGAAGCTAGCTCGGTGCAACTCTTGTTGGACGAGCACACTCGAAGAACGATTATGGGGGCGAAGGGAAAAGCTTAATCAATAGAGTGGATAGTAACACCAATGAAATAGGGCAATTGTCTTGTCAAATTTCTAGACTGTGTTTGTTTCTCTCATTGTTGAGTAATGCACCACATGTTTATATTCATCATCATGCACAGGATCTCCCTTCGCTCTATTTGTCTGACGTGACAAGATGCCTCGCCCGTCAGAACGCCAAGATAACTTCCAATTAACTGTTACATAAATTTCAGTCCATCATACCGTATACCCAATACCACCACGTTCGCTTTAGGGAAATTGATAGACTATATTGTGGTGGAGTGACCGACAAACATATCACCAACCTCACAATCGAAGACCCTTACATCTTTAGCCAAAATGTCGATGATAAGAGGAAATATCGTGTATCAAGATCGGCCTTTCACTGGATAAATATTTCAACCTCTTGATAAGCATACCGTTAATTACCCGGTGGTTCCAGCGATTGTTCAATAACCAGGTAATACCGAAACTATGATGCTCAGCAATAATCCAATATTCGTGGAAGCCTGCATGTAACTACTACCATTCTCGAGGTTCACATCACCGTTTTAGGGGTTCAATAGTAAGTCTATTTTGTGTATTTGCATAGCATACATTTTCAAACTAGTGCTGCTAGCCACTACATAAAGAGTAAAGCGGACGTAATTGATTTGCAAAGTCATACAAGAGTGATGACGGCCCCCTTTACCTCTTGTCTTGACACCCTCGGCTTACTTAGTCATAGCTATGCCGAGTTTTACTTGCTGGGGGCGAAGGTATGCGTATTTGTGACCTTATATCCCTATCTTGAATTCATAGGTTCAGTTTTTAGCAATCTGGGCTATGCAGTAGCATGGAGATATGAAGATGACTGGCGTCGTGCGGTTTGGAGGCTGTGTTGCAGCGTGCCCTGGGCTTCGCCACTGCAACCCACACTATCCTCTAGGTCAAGGAATAACTTCTTATACCTAAGCATCGGTATTCAAGCTCACTGATACTTCCATCAATCCACTAGAGCCCCCCCCCCCCACCCTGCGGGACACCCCCTACCTACGGGACACCCCAAATAGCGGTCAACGAACCAACCCCTCAACCTTCACTCAATCAATTCAGTCACTTTGAAGCCTTTTTTGAAGCCTAAAATCACTATGGATCTAGAGATTGAACAGAATATTGCTTCTGCAATTGCAGCTGTCCAAAACGGTCAATCCCTAAGGGCTAGCGCCAAGGCTTTCGGGGTCCCTAGGTCAACCCTCTTCAACAGACTTCATGGCTCTAATTCTCAACACCAGGCCCAAGAAATCAGGCAGTTATTCAGTTCTGAAGTTGAGGCTAAGATCGTGAACTGGATTCACCAATCTGAAAGCGCTGGACGAAGCCCCTACCGCTGGGAAGTTGTTCAATTCGCTCAGTGTATTCTAAAGGTCCAAGGGCGCAGCCAGAAAATTGGGAGCCATTAGATCGAGCGATTTCTTGAACGTCACCTAAATATAAAGACAAAGCCTTAAATAGCCCTAGAGGCTGCTAAGGCCGCTATAGACCTGCCAGAAAAAATTAAACGCGTTTTCGACCACTATGAATCTGTTCGGCAGAGGCACAAGCTATCGCCTGAATTTATTGCCAATATAGATGAACATGGACTTTAAGAAGGTGAATCTCTTTACAGCAAGGTGATTGGCTCGTACTTTACAAAGCGTGGCCTTCGTTAACACTCTAATGCCAGCACTTGGGTGACTATTTTAGAGACCATACTAGCTAATGGCCGTTACCTTATACCAGCGGTTATTTTTAAGGGTGACTTCCTCTAAAGGCAGTGGTTTTAAGAAGATTTTCCTCACTAAAAGTACGAAACTACTACAAATGAGTGGACTGCCAACCGAATAGCCTATTGGTGGCTTAAATAGGTCTACCTGCCAGAGACCAGACCAGAAGATCCTAAGCAGTGGAGGCTTCTGTTTCTTAACAGCTACGCCACTCACGTAGACGGCAAATTTATGTACGAAGCCTGGAGTAATAAGGTCGAGCTAATATTCCTACCTTTATACGGATCACATGTAGCCTAGCCGGCTGATGTAAGCGTTTTTTCTGTTTTAAAACGTTATTTTCAAGAGGAAATGTCACCTTTTGCTCACCTTCTGGCTTCTGCACCTATCTACAAACGTAGATTTTTAGCAGCCTACTCCAAGGCTAAGGCTAGGACCCTACAGCCTGAGATTATTACAGCTGCATTCAGAAAGTCGGGTCTATAGCCAGTTAATAAGAGAAAACCACTCAAAAACGAAAAGATGGTTAATGTAAGCTATCGACCTATTACCCTTAAACAGTTCTTATGAAAAAATCAAAGCAAACGGAAGTAAGTAACTCCAACAGACTTGCAAAACTTATAAGTCTAATTTACTAGCCTAGAGTCACCTTTTTTAAGGCTTACAAATATAGCCAAAGACCTTGTACGTAAAGCAGGTAAATTTATCGATATCTTAGCTTTAAAACTAGCCCTAGCAAAGCGGGAAATTAGTAGCCTAAAGGCTGAAAACGAAGGCCTACAGCCTACAGGCCGTAAAAGAGTAAAAAAAAACTACCAATAAACCTTCTACAATATAGAAGATATCGAAAAGGCTAGGTTAGAGGCCGAAAAGCAGGCCGAAAGATGAAAACAGTCTCATGCAGGTGGTTTTGCAGAAAAACAAGCAGCAATTTCAGCGGCTACTTTTGAAAGTATGTTGAATGAGTGGCATTTAGAGTAGCGTTTAGAAATCTACTGGTTGTTGAGAAAAATGCGTTTTTGCAATAGATAGCAGTTTCGATTCAATTGATTGAGGCGTCCCGTAGGTAGGGGGTGTCCCGCAGGGTGGGGGGGGGGGGGCTCTAGCTCTCCTGGACGTGGGAACAAGCACCTCTTTCCCAAACATGGATCCCTTAACTATTGTCGGACTCGTTGGAAATGTCGTACAATTTGTCTCATTTAGCCATGAGGTCCTCACATCTGTTCGTGAGCTCAGTAGTGGCGGGAGCTTACAGGGGTTGGAACAACTCAAAGTTATCGTGCACGACGTGCAGAGGAATAATCAAGAGATCTCAAAATTTCTCAAGGATGAACATGATCTCAACGATCCCTTTCGCCGAGAGATAAGGCGACTGCGCGGTTCCAAGACGAACGGAGGATTTGAACGCGAACTGAAACCCCTCCAAAGCATCGCCGACGAGTGCGAAAAGATTGCTAGCGAACTTCTGAGACATCTCAATCGCTTCGAAATGAAACATAATGGATGGCAGCGCAAGCTGGAAGCCATCAGAATCTCTGGGGAAGCCATGTGGAAAAGAACAGAAATGCGTGAGCTGAAAACGAGGCTGTTGGAGTTAGAAGGCAGACTCGCAAGTTGGTGGACAATGACGATGCTTAGGTGAGTTTGCGTCAAGGCACCAAAAGTCTAGGGACGACATCTAACGGCGGAACAACGCGTATAGGCGCCAAGATGACAGTTTCCAGGCTGTACTAGTAAGCATCAATAGTTTGGGCCACCGGCTGGATAATTCTGACAATCTCTGTGTCAATCGCCTCGAAACTTTGAAATCCGGGATCGATTTGTTTTTCGAATCGATTCTGGCCCAGTCAAGGAAACAAAATGTTGAAACTAATCGTGTGCGTCAGGGACCTAGATCTAAAGAAGACATTACTGGGCAGGACCATATCAGCGACCTCAAGGATGTGGTAAAGTCCGTCCACGAGTATATCGCCGAGTGGCACAGGATGATTAGGGCGATTGAACTCCTCAAGTCTCTAGCCTTCGATTCGATTCACAATAGGCGTGATCACATCGAACAGGCGCATCAAGATACATGCCATTGGATATATGATCCCGATAGAACTAACTTTACGGAATGGCTCAAGTCGGCTTCTGGTATATACTGGATTAGTGGATTGGTGAGCTACTCACTCCCTCTAGTTCAGCTTACAATCCGCTATGGGACGAACGGTGCGGAAGTATTCTGGAAGGATTAGCACGCCAGCTAATGTGTATCAACAGGCTGGAAGTGGGAAGTCGACACTAATGAAGTATGTGACGGCGGACGAGAAAACACATCACGCCCTTCAATCCTGGTCTGGCGGCCGCCGATTGATTACTGCGAGCCATTACTTTTGGAATGCCGGGACCGAGATGCAGAAGTCCCATAGAGGACTACTACAAACCCTTTTGTACCAGATTATGGAGGCCGATCCTAACCTTTGTGACGTTTTATGTCCAGAGCATCACCTTGGAACACCGTGGAAAATACAAGAGCTTACTACGGCCTTTGAACGACTGTCAATGAGGTCGGAATCTACGAGCATGTTCTGCTTCTTTATCGACGGCCTAGACGAGTACCAGGGCGAGGAAGAGACGCTGATTCGAATTGTTAAGTCTCTTGTAGCGGCGCCTAATGTCAAGGTCTGCGCATCTAGCCGGCCATGGCCAGCATTTCATGCCGAATGGGATACCAGTATGTACACTTTCAAGATGCAGGATTTCACAAAGGCCGATATGACGAGGTATGTGAAAGAATACTTGGAGGGTAGCGGCAAGTTCAGAACAGCGGCTGCTATCGATAGCAAATGTCTCGACTTGATTCCCAATATCTCGGAAAGGGCCAATGGGGTTTGGCTCTGGGTCTATCTGGTTGTAAGAGATATTCTGCGGGACATCAGAGACGGAGAGCCATTTGAGCAGTGGCAGAACCGACTCGAATCATATCCGCAGGAACTAGCAGCGTACTTCAGGAAGATGATGGAACGAATCGACCCCTTCCATCGTAAGCAGGGTGCCGAGATCTTTCTGCTCGCACTGGCGACGAACAATTCCAAAATTCCAATGATAGGTCTGCCACTGCTGTACGATGAAGACGCATCCTGGTGCGGAATTGATCATGATGGGCGTCTTCTGACGAGAGTCGAGCTAGAGCAGATTTATACCGCCTGGCAACCTCGTCTTCAGAATCGATGCAGGGACTTGATGCGGCTCAGCCGCGACCGGGAACGCCCGAGACAATGCGAGCACTATGAGGTCGACTTCCTACACAGAACAGTCAAAGACTTCCTGCAAGAGCATTACACAAGCGAACTTCAGGCTCTAGTATCGCCCGAGTTTAACGAACCGATCTACCTGGCCCACTTGACACTTGTGCTTACCGAGCAAGTCCAGCTCAACTGCTCGTTGTTCTTGGATGATGCTATATGCTCTCTAATCGAGACGCTGTTCCGCTATTTGCGGAACGCGCAGGAAATCGAGGAGGCGCGACAAGCGCCGCCCTCACATTTCAAGCTCGTAGATGCATATAATAGCATGATGGACCGGCTCCTGGCCGCCAGCGGCATTAACAACCAAGGAAGCCACTACTCATCCTGGGTCCAGCTAGTGGCGGGCAAGGACATCGACTTCATCCATACGACAATTAGGTTTCGCATGCGGCGCTACTCACTCCATCGACTGCAGGCACAGGGCCAGTGGTCGTGCGAACAGGCGGCCATGTACATGGAATGCGCGCTTCGGCCACCACAGGTTGTCTTCAGAGAGATGCCGCCACGCGACCTACCACTAGACTTCAAGCTCATCGCGGGCCTTCTCGAACTCGGCATAGACCCCAACATACATCTCTCCACGACGCGCGAGACGGCGTGGGTTTGTTTCCTGCAAAATTGCGTCAACGAGTGGCCTGAATGGTCGCTGGGTCAACGAGCTGATGCGCTCGACGCGATGAGGGTCTTCCTCGGCCACGGCGCAAAGACGAACGTGCTTGTTGAGGGCCGGCGATTCCCCGAGTTACTCACTGTATGGGTTGGTCGGGACGCGATGGGAGACTGGGAGGATCTTATCGCGGGTGGGAGAGAGGGATACGAGAGAGGGGAATACGGGAGTTGGATTGGCAAGGTGTTGGCTTCGCCGTTCAGGGCTTTGAGCGGCATTCATTAAACTAACCTTAACCGTTGAGCTGTCGACTAGACAGCCCACCAGTTGTGTCTTCTCCGCCCGTCACGAAGTCAACAAACTTGTCTCGAATCAGGTGATGACAGGGCACACGTATTTCTTATCGGGAGTTATGGGACGAGAGTCTTCCAGCAAGGTGCAAATAGGATGAATATTTTGAAGCTGATGATATAATCGGCATTGCTATATTTCAATGTAAGTACCTATACCTATCATTTAGACAGATAAAACTTGGGATTCTTGGCACAGCCCACTATAATTATAGTGGAGTAAGCCACTAACTTTACTGTAATATACAAGGGCTATCATGAGGGTTCTGATGAGGGCTATTGTAGGGGTTATTGTGAAAGCTATTGCGAAGGCTATTGCAGAAGTAATGGAAGCTAACCTTGGAAGTAAGTAGTTGACATGACATCCAGTGTGAGGGGTAACTATAGGCACTGTCCGTTGTACCTGCCACAGGTGCCGCGATGAGGATGGGCTTTTCAAACCCTCCGCCGCGATAGTCATGCTAGATTCACCCACCTACTACTACCTATACGATACAGCAGTGATACCGGGGCTGCAGCCGCTTTTCCGAGGGTTTGGTTTAGTTGTCCCCCTATTCCTGGAGTAAGCGCTCTTTAGAAATGGGGTTATTTATGTTTGTTTGCTTATATGTTTCCCTCATTTGTATTGATGGTAATGGATGCGAAAAGATTACTCCCCTGACGAGCTAGTAAGATGCAATATTGATATTGAATACAGAGAGGAGGCTGTCCCGACTATCACTGCTGCAGAGAACCCAGCCCCTCACACCCGTTGTCTAATACAACGTGAGGACAGTCAAGCGAACAAAGCGGCCAGTACCGTATTATCTATGTGAAACTGGGTAGGTGTACTGACATTACTAACATCCCCGGCCGTCATATAACGAGGTGCTCTATGTACTCAATCTAATTTCCCAAACAGCGCCTCCCGCGTATCGTAGCCGTACTCCATCGGCAAAGTCCAATAAACCCCGGCATCAGGCCGCGCGACCCTCCAAGCGCGCTCAAGCGCCTCCAGCAGCTCCGGACCCAGCGGTCCCTTCTCCAACGAATCCAGGTTCTCCACGAGCTGCTCCAGCTTAGAGAATCCGATCACCACGCCATCGCCATCGCCTCCTCGGAGCGCGGAGTGGTGCACGAGCCAGCGCATGGCCACTTCGAGAGGCGGGATCCCGGCCGCCTCCGCCGCTTGGCGTATCATCCCCGCGCCCTCGACGATGCCGTCCCGGAAGTACCGGCCGCGCGTGAGGTGCTGCATCGGTCCCTTTCCAAATCTAC
Organism: Xylaria arbuscula; assembly: GCA_022385695.1. NCBI lineage: Eukaryota > Fungi > Ascomycota > Sordariomycetes > Xylariales > Xylariaceae > Xylaria > Xylaria arbuscula. The sequence continues at coordinate 236,544 of MU279374.1, forward strand.
CCTCAGAGGGATCAGCATTGACGCTCGTGATGGTTCCGGCGAGAAACCCGCCCCCTGTGGGCGAGTACGCGTCGATGGCGATGCCGTAGCGCCAGCAGGCGGGCACGAGCTCGTCCTCGATGTTGCGGAAGAGACAGTTGTATAGTGCTTGATAGATCGTGGGTCTGACGAAGCCGCGGTGCGCGCAGGTGGTTGCTATCTCGGCCACCTCGAAGGCCGTGTAGTTGCTTAGCCCTAGGCGCTTGAACTTACCGGCCTTGTGGAGCTTGTCTACGGCTTCTAGGGTTGTGGCGAAGGGGATGGAACGGTCCTGTTGTGTTTATTTTTTTTTTTAATAATTAAGTTATTGAGCGGGACTGTAATACAATGTCTGTTCTTGATGTATTTGGTGATGATGGGCTGTGTAGTAGGGATGGATGGAGGATCTAGAAAAAAAAAGAGAACCTACTGGGGCGTGTAAATAGAATATCTATAGTCATCGCCGAAATCAGCATTCTGTGCATGTACGGTCGAGCCTTTCAAGACTTTGGATGCAGCACATTGATGCATTAGAAAATAGACCAGGAGCATACATACATCAACGCAATCTGTCTCCAGCTCAGCTAACGAAGTCTTAAGCGTGGCAGCCAGCACATCGGGCGCATGAAGCCCGGGCGTTATGGGATATGCCTTCGTAGCGATGGAGAGACCTCTCTCCTTCCACCCGGCCTCTCTCGTGAACGCCTCTTGTTTTCCGCCAAGATACAAACGGGCCGTATCGATCTCGCTGTGCCCGCGTTTCTGGAATATGTCGAGCGCGGCGTTGAGGTTGTCCAGACCCGTGAGGCGCGCCCCTGGGACACCCGGGGGACCTACGACCATCAAGCCTAGGACTACGCGGAGATGATTCGACTCAGACATTGTGCTTTTTTCTCTCTTGGTTTCGTTTTGTTCACTACTGATAAGAGAAAGGTATTGAACTCTGTACTTTTAAACAAGGATGATTTGTCCGGCGTTGGGGCTTGGTCGGAGTCCTCGTAGTGATGTGGTCATGACTGTTACACCACTTTGCGGCTAAAATCAGGTAGGCATACATTCTATCCGACGCATCGCCTACGTTCGGCTGTATTAAAAACTTGTTTGCTCAGTTAGGCGAAAATGAACGGCTCGAGGAAAATATAAGGCATGCTATCTTGTGATTTGAATGCAGCGATGTTGAAAGCATTGGCTCATAATTGCTATTCTCTTCTAAGCGTTTTCGTGATATGAATGATATGCTTATATTAATTGGTGCGACTGTCTGGTAATTGACGAGCTTTGCTTTATGTCGTAGATGAGTTGACATCTTACTCACAGAGCCTTGCGCGTTTGTTTGGGGTCCCTTTGAATCTCGGACTAGGATTATGCGGTACATATCAATCAGTGTAATCCTTGGAGTTCCTCGGTCGTGGCACGGGGCCGCGGTGTCAAGAAGTCTGTTTATGATCAAAGGTTGCAATTTGCTACTACGTCACTTGACATGTAAAGCAAAAAATTCTGCTGGTTAAGTCTCGACGGGAGACCCCTTTGACGATATTAAAGGGCATACCGAGGACCAAGCAGGGAAAAGAAAAAGAAAAGCCGAGAACACCTTCCATATCACCTCGAAATAGTTTGGCATGAAGATTATATAGCTATGAACGTTGATCGGCTGTTCATAACGCGCACCAAATTTAAAGGGGTATATGATTATAACCTAGGCATCGAGGCTGGTCACTTTGTACTCCACAACACCAACTTCTTTATACCTTGACCGAACTGTGTCCTATAAACCGGATCATTGCTCTTCTGGCTAAACTGCATTTTCTTCCAAAGAAAAAAAAGATCCCATACCTGAACCTGAACGCCAATACCCCACCTGTCGCCAGTAAGTCATGGAATACGCGTCTGTCACATCAATCATTACGAGAAAGTTGTAGTGTATCCTTTCAATCGGCATCTTGCTGCTTCTGTTTCTTCTGAGCATGTTCAGAATCGGAAGGATCGGTCTTGGGGACGCTGGGTAGCCGGCCTGCAGTAGCCTCGGCTTCGCGGATCTGTCCCTCTGTGGGGTCCTGCGACTCATCGGAGGCGTCGCTGCCGGGAGGGAAGAAACGACTGGGATGACAGAGTTAGCAATTAGCGGGGTGAAAATAAGATATCAGATCAACTCACGGCAGAACGCGATTGTACGCCTGGACATCCTTCTCTTCAAACGTCACGAAGACGATCTTATCGAGCTTCTGCCCATGCTCGCCGTCGAGGAAGTCTCTGGCAGCAGAGGCGGCGACGGTAGCGGCAGCGCTGCTGGGATAGCCGTAGATGCCGGTACTGATGGCGCTGAAGGCGATGGTCCGGAGGCTGTTCTGTACGGCCAGCTGCAGCGCCGACTGGTAGCAGCCCCGGAGGGCAGCCGCGCTCCTTTCGGGGTGCAGGTCGTTGTAGATGGGTCCCACGGCGTGGATGACGCTCTCGCATGGCAGGTTGTACGCTGCTGTGATCTTGGACGAGCCTGTCGCACAGCCGCCCAACGTCCGGCACTCGTCTAGCAGTCCGCGGCCTGCGGCGCGGTGGATGGCCCCGTCTACGCCGCCGCCGCCGAGCAGGGACGTATTTGCTGCGTTCACGATCGCATCGACGGCGAGGGTTGTGATATCGCCGCGGATGATGCCGATGCGGTTGTTGTGGATTGCCGTGGCACCCTCGATGGGATTGGAAGACGGGTTGAGTTTCTTCAGTTTGTAGAGAAGGCTGAGAGTTGGGATCTCGTCGGCTGTGGTTACTGCCATCCTTGCTGCGGCGCGGGAGATGCTCATTACCAGGGATGGAATGGGCGGGGTCGGATTGAATGCCGGATGAAGATTTCTATGCCTTTCTGCTGTAGCGATCTAGAACTTGGATGAGTGGTTGAGTGATTGAGTGATTGGTTTTCGGAGAGATCACAATGGCGACACAAACAGTGGCCGACGCTGCCATATGCAACCACTGCGCACGCCTCTTAGAGCAGCTACCGAGGTAGGTAGGCTTAGGTGGTTGTGGTTACCTAGAAGATACCACTTGTGCCACTCAGCATATACTTTACACAAACTCAGACTAGTATTACGTATCTGCAAAGAGAGGGAAACCTTGTAATTGGTTTAGATATTAATCTATACAATTCATTGTAGTGAATGAGCCTATGCAAGCTGAGGCCGTGAATGTGTAAAAAGGTGTTAATCTTCTGACCCAACCTACAGTAAGACAATGACGTCGAAGTATTATAATGCTAATCGATAACGCGCTGGGAGTGCTGATAGTGCGAAGGGCTTAGGCGTACTGTAGTACCTACCTCAACGCTGGGACAGACAGAACACCCTGACTTACCCACCAGTATTTAGAATGCTTGCTATGAATTTTCTTTTTTGGCACAAATTTTATCATGACTCTGTGTGTACTAGGTAGAAAGGTAGCTGTAGATAGTATTCAATGTAAATCCACAACTACACTCATTAGTACGCCGTAGGCTAGGTGCTTACAACACTACAGCTTCAATGCTGCTCCTTCATATATAGGTGAATTTTGTACAGTCTAATGTCCTTCTCCTCTAGTTCCCTTTACCCCCAGTATTAAATCAAGGTACACATTACATGAACCATAACATGCTAAAGATGTAGACCAACTATTTACAAATGCAAAGTTCCATACGCATCAGCCAGTGAGGAATTACAATGACTGCCGACGGAACGAGAGTGTGAAAGGTTACCAGACAGCGCTGGATAGTGTCACGACTAAGCAGTTCAACGCATGACTACCCAGTGCTCTGACTTTGTTTCCAATTATTACTTTGACAACAAGTCGTTGATTTGGATAAGACCCGGAGCAGCAAGGGTATTGGCGACGATGGCATCGGCGCTAGAGAAATTAGACGCGTTCGTCAGCGCGGCAATGCTCAGCCCCTCCATGATGTTCTCCGTGAAGGGAAACAGAGCATCGAAGGTGAGGACGCCGCCGTCGAACTTGGCGTTGATAACGGGCTCCGAGATGGGCAGCTGCTGTCCGACGAGGTACGTGACGAAGAAGCTCGAGAAATCAGTGCCGTCGTTGACATCTGCGTTTGCGCTCAGGTCGGCCGAGAAAGAGAGGTACATGTCTTTCGCCTCGGCGGTCGTGAGGACGTTCAGGGGAGGGAAGATGGGGAGGGGAATCTGTGTGATGTCGAAGGGACAAGAGACGACGAACTGCTGCAGAGCCGAGAAGGCGAAGGCCGCGACGTTGGTCGTCAGGAAGGGCTTCTCGGATGGCTTGCGGTCGAGGAGGAGCCTGTAGAAGCCGTTCTGCTCGCCCTCTTGTCCGATGACGGAGGAGACGGCGCGCACGGGGCCATCGTCGCCGTTCTGCGCGAACGACTGCTCCGCGTCTTGGAGCGTACCGAGAACCACTGCGGTCAGGGTCTCGGCTAGGTTAATGGCGTCCGCGAGAGAGCTTGTTGGAAACTTGTATGTGCATGGCTCAGGGACTAGAGGTGCATTGAAGTGCTCCAGGGTGGTGATGGCCGTTATGGCGTGCAACTCCTCTTGCTAGTAGTTTGAGTCAGCAGACGAAGAGTGTACGCAAATGCGGTGTGGCACTTACAGCTTTGACTGTTTTCAGAATATCTAAGATCGCGGACTCCGAATACGGAGATTCATAACATTCGAAGCCGGGCTCCTTGTTGGTGATGTTGCTTATGATCTCACTGAAGAAGGCGACCTCCAGGTTCTCGTTGAAAGCAATGAGCTGGAAGTTGGTAATGCCAGCCGCGCTGAGGTTCGCCGGCGGCGGTATGTTGGAGAGGAGCCCATCGGCTTGTTTCTCAATATCCAGGAGCTGTTGGGCATTGGGGTTTGGGAACCCATCGTCCGAGTCGTTCGAATACGCATGACGCGGTGCAACGTAAGCTGTGGACAGGCCCAGCAGAGCTGCAGAACAAAGAAGCTGTTGCGTGAACATGGTTGGTTTATTAGTAGAGTACGGCTTAGTCGGATACAGGAGAAGTATGTTCAAGTACTCTCTAGTAAAATGAAGCAAGCTCTTATTCTGTTCGTAGTTATAGAAGTATGTAAACCGATGATCCAATACTACCTTATGACGAGGCGATGATCGTGGTATTTGTACTCAGTCCTCAACATTCTTTCAGCTTTCGCGCCGGCCATAGGTCACCGGTCACCGGTCAGTGTGGCAGCGCAGGAGGCTCAACGACAACATTCGTCAAGGCTCCCCAGCATACCAACCACAAGCTGACCGGTACTTCATCATAGCTCCCTGCCCGACGAATGATGACAGACCCGACATGTTGGTTGCGTTGCTCTCTTTGTTCGGTCATCGAGGCGGTCAGCGCTACTAGCATACTAGCACCGGGAAGTTGGTATTGCCGACCGGAACGCATGCATCCATCCCCATGAATAGTTGGGGAGTGCGTATCCTCAGGTCTGTGCAGCCGTAGCCTGCCTGGAATTGGTGTCCAGTGCCGTACCGCCTCCCTACCCTATCTATTTTGGCTGGGGCGGAGTCACCCACGGGCGCTGACGTCGGCCTGCTTATTGGTGGGTGAGATCACTTCCCCGCTCTAGCAAATGACACAAACAAAGGGCCAACGAAAACGAAGAGATAACGCCACGACGGGGAAACCAATGATAAACAAGCTTATCGGCGATACTATGTTTAGCCTTCCATAATTTGTTAATATCTGAGCGCTTGCAGACAGCCTACTCTTTGCTCTCCCTCTAGGACCATGTTGGCTATATCGCGATCGGTATTAAGATTATGCCGATGTCTTCAGGCTTTCAGGCTTTCAGGCCTTCTGAATGACGACTATAGCCTATTACGCATGTAAATCTGATGCTTCGTAATGAGGCTGAAATGCCATGATGACCAGTATCATTTTAATAGAATATATTTCACAATTCTAAATGCATATTTGAAAGATTTATCTCGTAAAAGTTAGTCCAATCACATCGGAGGAGTTTAAGATGTGATAGTTCGAAGTGAGAATTTATATACATCTACCACTATTGTGTCTATGCTGTGAGATGCGAATTTCGGGTTCATAGGCCTGAAAACGTAATGATGCCTTTTCTTTAGATCTGTAATAACGGAGATACTAGACTGATTCCGAGATCATCTACGATAGGCGGATCTACACATTCTTAATAGATATAGATTTACTAAGTATCTAGTGAACGGTTTGGAGATTAATCATACTTGTATTATATATATAAAGTGAAAAGGTAGTATGAAGGTTTCCAGAAGTTGAGTTTGGAAAACCGAAAATGAAATAATTCATTCCTTGTAAGCTGCTGGATTGCCCATATTCTATGTGACCAACACAAATGCTATGTTATACCTTCACCAGCCAGCAACGCCACTTCTTATGCGCCCGAATTTCTGATAATATCTTCTTTCTCTCCCTTTACTATTAATATTTCTGATTAACCCCATTCCTCCCCTACTTAACATAATGGACTTTGTCTGACTCTTAGCCTATCCATGCATCATCAAGCATGAATTCTGAGATTACCGCTACGCTGAGTCAGCGAATACTTACTTTTATGCTTGTTGAGCCAGAGAGCTGTAATTTACCAGTCTTACCAGCCAGTCTCTTTGTACACCCATGACAGACAGGAGCTTGGACGAGTAAAGCACTCTTAGAGTATTATTTCAAATAAGGTGATAACGGCCGGGCCGTGCTGCTTTGTCATCTGAGTATCGCTTTCTGCGGCTACTCTATATTCTTGTTGAACTTGCACCTTCTTAGAATTTAATAGAAGTTAAAAATCTATAATGAATACCGCTAGAGCGAGTAATATGCTGTGGTTTTCTGGTATTCTCTACCATCGTTAACTTATATCTTCTAATTTCTACCCTCGCACAACTGTGCTTCTCTCAACTACCAAATCACCAATAGAGGAAATCGGTACCCCTCCCATAATATCAAAGACTGCGACTGTAGCCTGAAACTCTCTACCAATATAATTTCGCAACTCAACTGCCATCAGTGAATCCACACCATAATTAGACAATGGCATGCTGGGATCGACCTCATCGGGCAGAATAGACATGGCCCGCGCGAGCTTGACAGAAAGTGCGTGAATAACAATCTGAATACGTTCATCTTTCTCTTTGGCAAGCCGAAAGAGTGTCCCTGGAGTATCAGTGTTCGTAGCAGATGCACTAGATGATGCCTGGCCTCCGAGATGAGAGAAGGCACCAAAAAAGGGGCGATCGTGCATTTGTGGAGGGACTTGGCCTTGCAGGAGGAAGTCGGCTGGAGTAAGTAAGCCGATCAGAACCTGACTTTTGGCGCCGGGCAGTAGTGGCATTTCGGGATCGCAGTAAATACTCAGTAAGGTCAGCAGTTCTTTTTCGTCTACTTGTTGCATGTCAGCTGCTTGATAACGGTTGCGCTGATATGATTCCGTTTCTGCAATAATACCGACATTGTACATCCACCCTATGTCGAAGGAGATGGCATTCAGTCCAGTAGATGTGCGATGGCGCGCTAATGCATCCTGGGCTGAGCAACCTCCAGCGTAGTTTGACTGTGCGACTGTCCCACAGATTCCAGCGAGGGACGACAAGAGAACGAAAAAGTCGAGGTCTCCAGGAAGCAGGCGATGTAGGTTCCAAGACGATTGAACCTTCGAGCTAATGGTCAGCGCCCATTGTGCATGTGTCATGTTCTCGAATACAGCGTCTTGAAGAACCATGGCAGCATTGATGCATCCCTTGATAGGTCCTATACCTTGGGCTTCGCATTCCCTGAGCACTTCTGCCAATGAGGTACTAGAAGAGGCATCACATTTGGGTGCGAATACATTTACGCCATATACTGTAAGATTCGAGACAAGTTCCATAGCTGCTTTGCCCACTGGACCGGATCGTGACAGTATGATCAGACGTTTAGCTCCGCGATCAACCATCCACTTGATAATTGCGCGACCTATGCCTCCAAACCCGCCGGCGACAACATAGGCGGCTTGCGGGTCGAACTTCCAGGTCTTTTTCTCTAAAACGCGTTGCTATTGTTATTTTCAGTAAGTGGCTCTTATGCATAGATAGAAAAGCACTTATACTTACGGGTACTATGGCATGGGGGTCAGCTGTAATTACAATACGGCCGGTATTCTTCCCGCTTTGGAGAAACCTGAAAGCATCTTCAACTGCGGAGACAGAGTATACATGTAATGGGCTGGGATGCTGTGCGCCTTGTTCGAGCAATCCCAGAGTGTCTTTGAGGAGTCTTGCTGTCAGTTCCTCATTCGACTGTGACAAGTGTACCAAGTCAACAGCTGAGAAAGTGACGTTCTTGGCGAAACAGGCCATCGGCAATGATGAATTTGCCATGATATCTGCTTTTCCGATTTCGATGAATCGGCCGTATGGCGCAATACACTCCCATGAGGCGCGTAGACCATCTCCAGAGAGGGAGTTGAGCACAACGTCAACTCCATAGCTATTTGTCATCCGCAGAATACCTTGAGCGAAAGAGGTACTGCGACTGTAGAAGATGTGATCTTCGGGAATTTCGAAGTTTTCTATCAAGAACTGCTTCTTTTCATTGGAACCAACAGTGGCAAAGATCTCGGCCCCCCTGAGCCTAGCAATCCATATTGCCATCTGGCCCGTACTGCCCGCCGCGGAATGAATAAGAATCCTTTCTCCTTTGCGTAATCGAGCAACGTCAATGAGGGAGTAATAAGCCGTGATGCATGGTGCGACTATGGAGGCTCCCGCTTCAAACGACAACTCATCTGGGAGGCGGATCACAGACGATTCGGGAGCCCGGGGATACGCTCTCATACAACCTGGCGATATCATGCAGACTCTATCCTCAGGTTTGAGACCCGAGGTACATTCGGATCCTACCCTAGTCACGATCCCAGCACAGTCTCCCCCTAAGTCACCATCATCTAACCGACCAAGGGCGACATATATATCGCGGAAGCTGAGACCCCATGCTTTAGCTTCAATTTCAACTTCTAGTGGTCCTAGTGGTGTGACATAGTTGGCATCTTCAACAAACTCTAGACTCTCCAAGTCACCTGGCTTTTCAACGGTAAGTTGTAATGCCAAGCCCGACGACCAAGGCTTGTGCATCAATTGTGAGTGAACAAGTGATCGGACGTTGTCATTCAGAGATAGCTCTTCAATAACTCGACTAGTTATGAGCTCACCATGGCGGACCACATACTCGACTTCGACTGAAGGTCCTTCGAAGGCTGTTTTCGCTACTTTCGCAACATAGTGCGCGAGAGCATCAATTGACTCATCGCTGCGCTCTATAGAAAGCATCACAAGATGACTCTCTATATTCTCCGTCCGGATGCTACGTAGGAAACCGGGCGCAACCCCATACAGCGCAAACTGATGATCATCGAGCTGCGGTGCGGTGACCCATAGTAAGCTGTTGACTGATTGTATAAGGTGCTGGAAAGCTTGGAACTCCTCTTGAGTTATGGTGGCAAGGAAGGGCTTGTCTGCCTCTAATAAAGATATGACCACGCCAGAATCCGCAATACGCGCGTGCTCGAGTTGCGCAAGCGTGACGATTTCTAGATGCCGATTCGTTAAATTGGAGCAGAAGTGTTTTTCAAGTGAGGTAGCCATGGTAGTCTGAATATTGGATTGAGGATTAAGGACTAGGAAAAACTTAATATCGGAGTGAGTTTCGCCGAGGGGCCGTTGTTCTGCCTCGGCTGTCGTCAAGATAATGCTAAAAATGTGACACGACTCATCGTTAAAGTCTCTTAGACATAAATCGTTACCAGAAAACCCATTAGCTTTAAGGCATCGATGCCATTCGTCCTCGGTGATGGCAGGTGATATCGAACGCCATTCCTCTTGACAATTCCACCAGCCAGGGGCAAGACCGAATGCGAAGTTCGTGATGACATTTTCGGGTGAAATGGGCTCAAGTAGAACCATATGACCCCCTTGCTTCAAGATCTTATGCAGATTGCGAATGGTTGCCCCGAGATCTGCTGTGGCATGTAGAACGCTACCCGCAACGATCAAGTCATACGAAGCTAATTCGAAGCCCTGGTCTTCAATTTCTCGCTCTAAGTCCAGTATCTTGAACGTGATTCTCTCGCCAACTTCATACCACCGAGTCCTAGCGTTCTCAAAAAAGGCAGGGGAAATGTCAGTATACGTGTAGTTCGAGAAATAAAGACCACCAGTCTGCCGCTCACGCTCGATCAAAGTCGACAAGATATGTGATGTCATACCACCTGTCCCTGCGCCGACCTCCAATATGCGGAGCTGTGGGTTTTCATGCGACGCCAACGTGATAAAGCGTTGCAGTCTATGATCGCATATGCTGTTGAACATGTCGGCGTAGAACAACTCAGCGAGACTCGAATCGAAGATGACAGAGAGCGAGTCGACTTCCCCGATGAGGATACGTCTTAACTGACGGACGACGGTGGTGAACAGCTTCCATGGTGGATTTAGAGTCTCGAGCTCCTGTAACAGGTTATTCAAATCTTCATCGCTGATATCAATATTTGTCTTGGGTGAAGATATCTTTCGGGCTTGGTATTCCATCCATTTAACATGTCTGGCGAAACAATTAGGAATCTTCAGACGGTCGTTCTCGGTTAGCTGGTTGAGAGTTTTATAGAGAGATGTGTTTAGGACAAAAGTGAGTTTCTCATGCCACACAGGTCTATCTTTCTCATCTTTCGAAAAGGTGTCGTCATTGCAAATTCGACTGAGCTGATCCGGGTCTAATAGACTCAATTGTGGTTGCCACTCCACCCCGTATAGTAGTTTCTTGATGGGATGATGAGTTTCGTCCTCTTTGGACACTTGCGCTATTACTACTCTCTGAATCTTGCAAAGAGTGGAGTTATCATCTGCAAGTGCATATATGGTTCCTTCTCTGGCTTCTCGACCTGCTTCGCCACTTGCGATGGTCATATATCGAAGTGAAGAGGTGTGCGAGGCTTGCCAGCCAGAGGCCGAAAACCACCCATCGTTTAGACTCATTGGTATGTGTGTCCCGGACACCTGGGTGAGCCCTTTAGTAATGCTGACTCGCAATACATGGAACGCGGCATCTAAGATTGCGGGGTGGACGAGCCTGGCCTAATGGAGAATCTATACTTAGCAATGGTACCGAGACACTATCAATAGGGGGTTGGTACGCGCCATCATACTGACTGACCTGCTGTTTGGGAGTTACGCTGACGCGAGCGATTGATGTCGCTGTGCCATCCCAATGAATATCTTCCAATATCTGGAACCATTCGCCGTACTTGATTCCGTGCTTCTTGGTGTCTTCGTAGAATCGCTGCGAATTGATCGTAGTTGTGCATGCATCTAAAGCGTGTTCATAACGTGAACTGACCTGCTCGTCAGCTAGTCGTGTCTCTCTGCCATTATCTACTTCAGACTCCTGTTCCTCATATTGAATTTGAATAGTTGCCCGAAAACATTCGCTCCATCTGTCGTCATATCGGGCGAACAGTTTGATATCCGACCATGTTGACTGTTTTTCATATGGCTTTTGGAGAGGACAGAGGCGAAGAATTGTTTCAGTCTTATGCTCCCAGTCTTCTTTGATGATGATGGGACTTAAGAATTGAGCCTCCTTGATGTAATAACCCGAGACAATACGATTCTCAAGTGCCATTTCTCGTGCCGCTTCCATTGCCATGATAAGCATTCCGGCCGCTGGGTAAATGATAGTATTGCTCACCTACCGTGTGATCAGCATTATTTCACCATATCGTCAAAATTTTCTTCATTTTTCTTACAACGTGGTCGCCAGTCCAAGGAGTAGTATCGACGCTCCAAAGGTTTCTCCATCTCGGTTCTAGGGGATTCCAATCGTGGAATCGCCAGCCAAGGAGATCGCCTGAAACGGGCTCGCGGAGCCTGAAATCACGGCTTAAGCGTGATTCAGCCCAATAGGTATGAGAGTGGTCAAATGGGTATTCTGGACAGTCGACCAAGAATGAGGGAGGCGGGCTAGACCAAATTCCATTGGCTGCGGAGATATTGATATCGTGACCGTGGCAGAAGAGGTGTCCCAATAGTTCCAGGACACTCTCAACCGCGTCCTTAGACCGTTGCAAAGTACTTGAGTACCGAGTCTGTTTTCGATTTCCAACTTTAGCGACTGTATCTTGAATTGATCGCTTTAGCGTCGAATGTGGCCCGATTTCAACTAAATCCGAAATAGGTCCCATGCCAACTTTGACCGTTGCAGGTTTCTGGGTAATGAGCTGAATGGCATCGGAGAATAGGACCGGTGATACTAGATTATCAACCCAGTATTGACCTGTCGCTAATATTGATGTGCTAATGGGTTGTCCTGTCACTGTTGAGATCATAGGAATAGCTGATCTTTGACCTGCCTCAAGTTTTCCCATCTGTGATAGATACTGATTGGCGATAATTAGCATCAACGGTGAATGATATGCGACGCCTGTATTGAGCTTTTGCGCAAATATTCCTTTTTCATCGAGATGGCTCTTCAATGCATCGATAGAAGGCTCTGAGCCGGATAGTGTACAGTTGAGAGGGCTATTGATACATGCAATGTGAACCGAGTCTTCGATGTTGAGATTACTGACAGTCTTCAGGTAAGGATGCACCTGATCATGTGGTAAGTTTACGGATATCATAGCCCCAGAAGAAGTGGCCTTCGCCTTCAGCTTCCCGACAAGCTGGCCCCTGAAGTATGAAACCTTGCAAGCCGATCTTAGAGTTAGTGAGCTTGTTGTGTATCTTTATCTTCGCTGTTAGCAGACTATGACTACTGTGTCTGTTTTGGTAACTTACGCAGCGGCTATCTCACCTGAAGAGTGACCAACCACGGCATTTGGAGTAATTCCAAACGATTTAAGTAATTCAACTAAGGCGATCTGCAGAGCCGTGGATAATGGCTGACTATACTCTGGGGTGTCAATTTTTTCGGGCTTGAGAATTTGATCTGGCTCCAGTCAGTATATCATGCAAATTGTGCAAAAGTCATATCGCACCAAAAATAGACCATTTACACCCCATTTCATTGTATAGTCGATCAATTTCCCTTAAAGTCTCCCGGAAAGTGGGATAGCACAAGAGTCCCAGGCCCATACTTGTATACTGCGCGCCTTGGCCTGTGAACACAAATACAACGCCAAGTTCAGCTGATGTACGAACAATTTTCGAAGGGAGAAATTTGGTGCTAGTAGTTGAAAGATTGTTGGGAACGATAGAGTATGCTCGCCAGAGCATGTGGCTCCTGCGAGACGCCAAAGTGTAGGCGAGCTGCCTCAGCATTTCCGTCTTGTGAGCAATACCTGTCTCGATATAATTTTCATATTGCTGGAGAACTCTTTGGACTTGGGCATAGTCAGCAGCCTATCTGAAACCTAAAACTATGGTCTCTTCCGAGTATATGCACTCCGCTCAAGTTGTAGTTAGAAAGGGAGAGAGGAAGATTCGGAAATATCGGATAAAGAGGAATTCTACTTACGGCCTTTCTCATCGGCTGCACTCCAAACTAGCAGGTTAGGTGTAATTGTCTGATAGTTAGTAGTATTCTGCTGATTTAAGGTAGATTCGTTGGTACCTTCGGTACTTGTCAAACTATTACCATTGGGGATACTGTCGGAGTTGAACACAGTGTTGTGACCATTGCGACCATTGAGCCGCTTTCCGTTTACCCCCTTTCCGTCGCTGGTAGAGCTTATGCCATTTATGGCAGAAACCTCCGATCTGCTAACCCTACATGCTATGGCAGGGGGCAGAGAATTAGAAATAGGGTTAATTGAAGTACAATGGTTAGCAATCAGTCCGCGTTCTCGAAGGTAGTGATATGCATCATCTAGGATGATATGGGTGTTAGTTCCACCGAAACCAAATGAGTTTACTGAGATTCGCCGAGGGCCAGGACTTGGCCAGGGAATTGAGTCAGTAGGGACCTTGATATACGTTAGCGCAGTAGAAACTTGGCAACATCTACGTACTACTGTATGGAAGAATTTGACGTCAATGCTATCGTTTGGTTTTTGAAATAGAGCGTTAGGGACAATGACGCCTCTCTCGAGAATCACTGGCTCCAACAAAAGTCAGCGCCTCTGTGAACCTACAAGGCTATTTGGAGAGACTTGTTCATGATAATCAGACTGTACGTACTGATAGACTTGATGACACCGGCGAGCCCGCTACAACCCTCAAGATGACCAATGTTGGCCTTCACCGAGCCTCTGTTATCCTTAGACGTTAATGTTATTGAACCGTATTAGAAGCGGTAACCACGAACACATAGAGAGGATCTTCACGACTCCGATATGATCCGAAAACTCTTCCAATAGCTTTCATTTCTATAGGGTCACCGACGGGAGTACCGGTTCCTTGATGATTATTAGCTGATAGCATAAACATTTTCCATATCACATACCATGCGCTTCTATATAGCGAGTAAGATCAAGAGATAGGTTTGCCTTCTTGTATACTCTTCGAATAAGCTCCTCCTGTGCTTCGGAGCTCGGTTGAGTGAGAGATAGTGTGCGGCCACTGTAAAAAGTTACAGTTTAGTCATTACACCTTTTCACGGATAAAATTTACAAAGCATTTTGAGTTGCCGGTATGACGAACAGTTGAGAGGAGACTGGTTCTCATCTCGGTCTTGAATCAAGTTTTAGACAGATAAAGGGGGAGAGCTTACTCTTGATTAGTACCTGTCGAGCGAATCACGGCCCTGATCATGTCACCAGCTCTGACAGCCTCATTTAGAGGCTTCAATAAAAGGGCAATGATACCTTCACCTCGAGCGTATCCATTTGCACGATTATCAAAGCTGTAAGACTTGCTATCTGGAGAAAGAAAATCGAGATTAGAAAGCAGGAAGAACCCATCAGGGCCTAATATGAGGTTTGACCCAGTCACTAATGCCTGGAGAAATAACTTAGCCTTTAAAAAGGCTACTGGAATTAGAGAGATTAGGAATAGCAGATATTGACTTACCATAGAGGCATCGCCGCTGGATAGAGACTGACAAGCGAGATCAACTGCCACTAGGCTACTAGAACACGCAGTGTCTATATGAACACTGGGGCCAAGTAGGTCAAAAAACCAACTGACACGATTAGGTAGGATAGATGAGAAGGTGCCAGTAATTGCCATGCGTGATGCAGTCTCAGGGTCTTTCGACATCATTCTTGAGTAATCGTCTGTCATCGAGGCACTAAATACAGCTGTTCGTGAACCCTTCAACGTTTTCATCGGGATTCCAGCTATGAAGAGTGAGTGATACAGACTCGAGGGCGATAATTTGCTGAACTTTGCATACCGTTCTCAAAGGCTCTATAAGCTGCTTCAAGTGTCCATCTCTGCATAGGGTCCATCGAAGCAGCTTCTGCGGCTGTTATAGAAAAGAAAGGAGAATCGAATGCCCCAGGATCATCATTGATGAAATAGCCCCCTTGGGAGTATAGCTAACTGTGAGTTAGCACACATTTCAGCTTGATCCCATAATAGGATGTTCTTTACTTTAGTGCGTCTGGCCAACTCAGCATTGTGAAAAGCATTACTATTGATGCGCGATGCTGGCCAATTTGTCATCAAACTCTTCTTACTCTCAAGGGCCTCCCAGAAGCCAGAAACGGTGTCCAGCCCCCCAGGGAGTTTAAATGAAAACCCCACGACTGCGACGTCTCCCATGACTGTATTTTCACTTTGTATATGAAGCCCGCTGTCGTCAAAAAGCCTTAGGTAGTATAGAGCGGGAACATAGAGAAAAATAGTAGCCAATCATCGGAACGCTATTGATGCGTAATCGCTTTATGCATACGGAATAATCTTTCCAAGTTAGAATTGTCTGAGGAAAAGAAGAAAGGAGGTATTATAGATTAATACAAATTAATGAATGAAACATCAACAAATACTCTACGACCTACGTAAGACTGACGTCCCATCTGTGGATCGCTGGCTAAAAATCTGCACTCGGACACTCAAGAGGTGCTGTACACTGACTGGTCTGATATCGCAAGCGACGGTTGATTCTGTTCGATATATTTTAACCTCATTGGCTGCGTCGCTACGTTCCCCCCCTATACAGAACGCTAAGATCCGCACCGTATTGCAGTGAACTTGCTTGATTTTACACTTCGGCACCTTCGGGGGCATCTGTTGATGCCAGCGAAGAACTTTCTAGTCACGTCGAACCTCCATCAGGCAGGAATACACCCGTGAGTCCTTTCGTGATGGAGTTGAACTCGGGGTTCATTGGCTGTCCTGGAGTAGGGTAATCCGCTTCAATGTTGTAGGATCCGCAACCCCGTTGAATTATCACCCAATGACCTGAAATGCGGGGTGTAGTATCAATGGAGTTGATGTCCGTGCGTTGTCTGGGGATTTACCTGATCTGTTGCTTGAACACAGCCAGGGGCATGATACTGGAAGGTTGTTGGGCTCGATCCTACGGATGACTAAAGCAGTAGCAAGCGACCGCTGGGCCAAAGCCTGTTCTGAGTGGATGTATAGTCGCGGACACGATGCCGTCTACAATGCCGCGCGTATTAATGTGCTGACTAAATGACCATCCATACGAAGTACAAATCAAAGACTACTTAGCCATTGATATTATATTGCGAGGAAGGAGGCAATGACTAATTGAAGCAACGCGCACAAGAAAAAGTATTTGAAAGACGACGCAGTCCTTACATTATTGCATACCATAATCTGGGACTTGCTTCTTTCGCTGCTCTACTGCTTTATCGTGCTTAACTTTGAGATGCGATTTCTCTGCCTACATGGTGAGTGACGATTCTACTGAAATCTCTAAGTTGTCCTCGGCTGTAATGCTAGCCTCAATGGTGTCTTTAAGACTTTACATGTGCCTACGTCTCTTGGTCGAGCTGACATGGGCCATGTTCTGAGGCTGTTCAAAATGTTAACTGTTATTGCATATAGGGAGAGGCACAACTGCCAAGGTTCATATTACCAACATCATGTTCGTTATCACTGGCCTTCCAACTGATACCGTTCTCGTCAGATCTTTGAGATGCAGACTGGTACCTTTTCTATGATTCCCCGATGAGTGTTCGCATGGGTCTCACTGTTCTCAGCGAGGATTCGACAAGCATTAGGACGGAGTCATCAGTTTGTCTTCGCCAATGGAAATGTGCCCACTCCACCTGATGCGGGTTAGGAATCCCTGCAAGTAGTGTACTGTAGTACATCTACATGATCATTGACATATAGTTATTTAATATTTGCTAATCCTAGATAACAGGCGCTGCCGCGATCTCGGATGAATTTTATGGTTACGTCGGCAATACTAGCCTCGAGCACAAGAATTTATACAATGATTTACTTGATCTCGTCAACAGCCAGGGTCCTTTCGACGGTTTAATGGGATTCTCCGAAGGTGGCGCCGTTGCAGCTTGGATGCTAATCGAGAATGCAAAGCACCCCTTCACGTTTGGACCCCTCAAGTGCGCCATTTTCTTCAGCGCTGCGGTGCCTTTTGATCCTGACATCATTCGAACGGGTAATCTTAAGTCTATCGATCCGGCTACAGAAGGGGAGGTAATCAAAATCCCAACCGCTCATGTCTGGTCCAGTGAAAACGACATCAATGCTGAAGGGGCTAAATCCCTAGCGAGTTTATGTGATGCACAGGTTCAAGAAACGTTTCTGCATTCACTTGGTCACAACGTTCCTGGGTCGAAGTATGACTCGGAAGCACTAGCTGGGACTCTTCGGATCATCGAGCGGACAATCGAACGAGCTAAAGCTCAGATCTTATAGGTGGCATCAAGATTGACCTAGACTCATACCTACCAGCACCTTTGTGTCGGCCATGGTGCGCTAAAGATCACACGTAGTTATGCAAGCCAAGGAGAATGTATTGCACGACACAAATCGGGATCAGAACAGCGGGTGCCTACCATGGTGAAAGCAGGGTTTCGTGAGCGGATGAGGCTTAGGTTTCGCAGAATTTCGCGCTTGTTCTGATTTTCTTTTTTCTTTAGCATGTGCTAGATCTTTAGCCGAGTCTTTGGTAGAAATAGTGAAACCATGCTGTCGATCAGGGTACATTATCGGCCCGTACATATATCCAGCATATCCTACACTGCCCTACATAAAGACTATTAGTCTAACATGGTTTGCGAATTATAGTTGTTGACCACGACCTTAGTTGAAAGAGGCCGGCAGTAAGTAAGCTAGACAATCGCTGGAAATTATTATACTTTATACAAATCCGAGGCAAGTGAGAAGCCAAGAGTACCAAGATGGAATTCCGCCCTGAGTTTCGGGGTAGCGTTCCGGGCGACTTTACTCTTTGAGGAAATCATGCTCATAATACCTGGTCCAGGATCTACGCTATATACATGTACTAACTACTCTAAGCCTGAAAGAATGTCCATGAGAAGAAGTATTGCTATACTGCCTTCTAACAGTGATTGATTGATGTAGAACTTGTTGGAAGTTTTCGTATTGCGTGCCTATGGATATATTGTATGGTCAACCCATATCCCGGCAGTTGATTGCCCGACACAGCTTATTAGGCGATGTGCCACCAAACTTTTCAAGGCATAAGCGAGCCCCAATCTCATCTCGACTCGAACCTCGGACCAGCAAGGATTTCTAGGTACCACACTCTGAACAGTCGAATTTCTCAGCTTTATATTCATTCTGTTATTCGTCCCATCTTCATTCCTTCACGAGCCAACTCTAGTATATGTAGACTTATAAATCTTGTCTGGTTTCTCATGTATACATGCGATTCTGTCTGCGCTTTGACGCTGGTGGGTATCATCGTAGATGGCCATCGTGGGTCTATACTACCTAGACTACCTAGTGTACTATATGGTGACACCGGACCTTGCAGAGCGAGGACTTTACCCCATCAAACGCCAAAGGAACGCGTCACAGCTCGGGGTGGTCCCGTGGGCACAGACTCGGCCTATCTTTACTGATCCCTACCTATCAGGCCGCCCCTATCCCCAGAACCCGTGTTCACAAAAAGTCGAATGTCTCCGCATCGTCGAGATACACTACGCAACCAGACTACGTATATGTTATGCCGATATGCAATGTAGTATCTAGTTAAATCTCGTGAGCCGATTGGTATAAGCTTACCAACCGCCTCGGTTCGTCGAGCCGCGTCGTCGTATTCGTCCGGGATAGACCAGTTATACCGTGCCTGGATGACAGCTACTCGCCGGTACGATCCAAATCGTTTGACGATCTGGATTACCGAAGAAAGAAAAACGTAGCTGTACCACTGAGTAAAACTTTTTGTCATTCGGATAAGATCTTTGTGATCGTTTCACCTGGGTCTGGCCTAAGACCCCTCTGAACTCTAATCCCTGTACAACGCTTGATCTACATTATAGACTGCAGCTCACCTCAATAGAATATCCAGTGTACACAGCCTGCTACCAATCCGGCATCTGGCAACTCAACCGAAGCAAGCGAGATATATTCTTTGTTGCAATCGCTACATTGTTCGTATGTTGGTACCGATTCACTTCAGCCGGACGTCTCAATTTTGGGTCGGTGACAGGGGGCAGAGTTAACATCTGCAATACTATGTACACCGAATTTCACACGGGATCTTTGCGAGATGACATCTAAATCTTTTAAACAAGCTCTTCTCCATTTTCCTCTGTCCCTCGTCTGTGGATTTTCCCATCATATGTAAAGCAACACTACGCAATGGATCAAATACCATACCTACCCAAAGACCAGCAACAGCTGCTTCTCGCAGGTCCTGCTCTGGCACCACCCGCAGGAGTAGTCGCTGACTTTGATAATCCTCCTAATGAGAATGATATTGCCCATGCCGCCTTCGTCATCTGCTTGTTTTTCGCCACTTTCAGTTTTATTATACGAATGTACGCCAGACTAGTGGGTATAAGGTCAATCAAGGTGGAAGATGGTACGCAAAATCTTCCGTCGTCCTAAATATATTACCATTAATGGAGAGGTGAATGCTAACTCCCTCATCTAGCATTTACCTTCATAGCTTACGTGGGTCTCCGAACGCGCACAAAAGTTTTATCGTGTATTAAGATTCTATTTTCAGGCATGCTTCATAGGCTACATCTACTGTGGCTATCGATTAATGGCCGAATACGGCTACTTTATACACCAGTGGGATCTACATCTTGGTGATCTGATTGAAATTAGTTATGTATGTGAAGTACCAGCTATGAAAGGGCGCGTCAGGAGAGCTAAAACAACTACAGATTCTTCAAGTCGGCGGTGTCCTGTATTCCGTCGCACTCCCATTGTTGAAGTCTTCGATCTTGCTAGAATGGACGCGCCTCTTTGTCCCAAGAGGCACACGAAACGTCTTTTGGTGGCTCTGCATGACTGTTGTAGGAATCCAGCTCTCGTTTCTCGTGGCATCGGTATTCGCCCTTTGCTTTACATGCATTCCATACCAGAAGATCTGGGACTTTACCATTCCGGGGAGATGTATCAAGAAATCAGACCTTGAAATCACCTCCGCTGCTATCCACTTCGGCTCCGACATCGTCATCCTCACGCTCCCGCAAAAGGTCATCTGGTCTTTGCAAATGTCACTGAAGAAGAAGCTGGGTGTCTCATTCATCTTCTCTTTAGGTGTCTTGTAAGTGGATAATACTTAACCTAGCTATGTTCTGCGAATACGTATTGACTTGGGATCCTACAGGGCATGCTTATCCGCGGTTCTACGACTAGTCTCTACTATCCAGTACTCAACAACCGACGACGTCACCTATGCAGTATCTGCCGTGATTCTCTGGGCTCTCGCAGAAATGACCTGCGGTTTTATCGTCCTTGGAATGCCTACAGCCCCCAAGGTCCTTCACGAGACACGCCTTGTGAGCCGAATCCAGTCATCGTTCAAGTCCTGGACAAGGAGTAAAGATGACGAGTCGAAAAAGACCGGTCTGTCCCACACATCCAAGTCGTCCAGTACCTCGAAGTCATACCAGAGAATTCAAGATAAGATCCCTCTACGGAATATGAAGAGCGTGGACTCGTCGGAATCAACAGAGCGTCTCCGCGACTTCATAAGTAGACCCCAGAACTCAATTGTTCGTACAACCCAGTTAAGCACAACAGAGGATTACGACTACGAGCACAAGGTTCAATACGACCAGCTTAAGAAACAGCACCCATGGCAATCGAAAGAGTAGATGTCCTGGGATGTTTCGCGGAAAAGTGCATTAATGCTGTATTTATCATTTGTTATGTACAGGTCAGGGCAATGGCTAAAGCTAAGATAACGACTTAATGTTCAATATGGAGATGGATGGAAGGGAAAAGATCGCCAGCACGGTGCGGCATCATAATAATGCACTTCAATGCTTTTTATTTTTGGTTTGACTTATGAGTATTAGTAAAATAAAGAACTATGTTACGATCCTCGAAGATAAAGAACTTTCATGTCTCTAGTTACAGCCCAGATCACCAAAAAGTTTACACTTCTTCGTGCGATATTAAAAATTGATGTAACACCAATACTATTACTTCTGACGATTATTTGAAGGCACAACTTTGACTCGATACCCATGATACCCAAAATCAACTTTTCGAACCCGACTCTGTGGCCCCACATGAACTCTCTGGGGCGCTGATCAATATCGCCAGGTTCTGTAATATAATATCCTATTACACTATAACAAGTTCATTCTGTTCGTCCGATCTGGACTTTCCCCTGCTCATGCAGGTGTGTTAGGTGCTCCATTCTGAACCATTCGGGCCTGTTTGAGGACCCGCGCCATCCCGCTCTGTAGTATCAATACTCCCGTTGGCTATGTAACTCAACTGCGCCAGCCGATGCACCTCAATCACATGTCTTTAGCCGAAGTTGGTTCGGTGGATGGTAGTATGCCGATGTTGATGAGGTTTGACGTAAGAATTCGATTCTTCACACTTGTCAACTATACTAAGAACACATTACACTTGAATCGGGTCTGTTTGTGCCTACATTAGCTTAGAGTATCTTGCAACATGTAGATAGAGCAGACATACCTACGGGCCGGAGTAATCCAAATAAGATGCTTTATGTTGAACTGCCCATTGGGTACATGCAGCGTGCAGCCTGCATTAACAGCTTGCGCATTGTAGCTAAGCACAAAGTGTCAGTCCCGGGGTAATCGTTCGTTACCTTTGTTGAGCGCTACAGTACCGGTATATCCTTGCTCCCACCCGCAGAACGCTGGCATGATCTTCTCACCCCGCTAGCGAGGTTGCATGGGGGATCTGGTCGCGACAAGTTGGGGCACTGATGATTTTCTATGTGACATAGATGGCATAGAGTGTGACCCTAGCAGAGACAGATATTGCCTGCGGCTTTAAGAGCCGTTGTTACAGAGC
The DNA here is from genome assembly GCA_022385695.1 of Xylaria arbuscula. Taxonomy (NCBI): domain Eukaryota; kingdom Fungi; phylum Ascomycota; class Sordariomycetes; order Xylariales; family Xylariaceae; genus Xylaria; species Xylaria arbuscula. Next base: position 258,876 of record MU279374.1, read on the forward strand.
TCTGTCCTAGACATTTTATGGTTTGGTAATGCGACTTAAGCTACAGGACAGAAGCACTCCAGGGATCTCAAATAGCAGATACGCACGCCGTCTACGCGGCCAAATACCAAACGCAGGATACACTATGGTATGAAATCCGAACCCCTATGCGAGTCGCTGGGTTATATTGATTGGAGGCGGTATGCCTGACAAGGGTCACAACCCCCCATCGCACGCAGGGGCGGAGCAGATATCTCCAAAAGGCAACGTCGGCTGTTGTTGCTTGCCATGCACCGCTAAAAACAGCAACTCACGAATGCTATAGCAAGCGTAACCAGGCCATCTAAAACAGCCAATGGCTGTACCCTCATTTCACAGAAACATGTCTCATGGCACCACTAATAGAATTCTGAGCGATGTATTGTAAACATAATCATAACAAAGATACCATCGCTTTAGTTGTTGGGCGCGCAAGGGATAAATCAACTCCTTTTTAGCAAGGAATGTTCGATTTCTCTTCTTAAACTCCTGGACTCAAATAATCCTCGTTTATTCTTTTCCTTGAGGATTGATAGCAATTTCTACACAATTGGGTTCTCATAGCCCCTATCATCGGTTGCCCAAGCGCGGCACATTCCGCTATGTCTGTACTCGGCAGCGTTTCCCTGGTAGCGAAGTATCTCGCTGGCGCTACTGCGACTTACGTTAGTTCTCTCTATATTGCAGGTGTGGGATAAAGTGACTGACAGTGGAAATGTGAAGTGGCTTGTAGTGTTCTCCTACAGAGTTCTGCTCCACCCCCTGAGCAACTATCCGGGACCTTTCGTGGCCAAACTAACTAGAGGTTATGCCGGGTTCTACGCTGGTATGCAACGACTACACTTAGTCACCCAACAGAACCACCAAAAGTATGGTATGTGGCTACGCAACTACGATGGGTTTAATGTCCTAGCTTATTGGCCTAATAATTTGCAGGAAATGTCGTTCGAATTGCCCCCAACCGCCTCGTATTCAATAGCACAAAGGCACTTCATGGTAAATATCTTAATACCTTTTGGTTGCTTGCACGTTGAATTCCTAACAGGGTGAAGACATCTACGATAATGATAGAGTCGTCAAGTCGCATGTGTATCTGGTCACGCTGGGTTTCACTGGGACTACTAACGTCTTCAGCGTGATCGATAGAACAGCTCACCGTTCAAAAAGGAAGTTGATCGGCGCAGGAGTATCAGAACGAGCTATGAGGGAGTTCGAAAGCACTATGGCAGGCCAGATTGACATCTTTTTAAAGCAAATTCTAGAGTCAAGCCGAAACTCCGAGTTTGTGAATATGTCGACTCGCTGCAAGCGCCTGACAATGGACGTTATAGGTCTTCTAGCCTTTGGTTATCCCATGAATACTCAGACCGAGGAGAAATACCGTACTCTTCATGGTGGTATCGAGGCCAGTAATGCCCATAATAACGTTCTCTTGCATTGGCCAAGATTGCAATCACGCGTGATTGCTTATCCATTGCATTACCTCACGCTCTCCGCGCAGAAGCAGGCATTCGAATTGATTGAGAATATGATCAAAACGCGAACAGCCGAGGGCAAGGGTTCTCGGCGTGATCTATATGCGCAGGTCGCTGATCAGCTGGAAACTAACCCGGAGTTCCGACAGAGTGACATATGGTCTGAAGCACTGTTCTTAATCCCCGCTGGTGAGTGAACATGAGGTTAAATGAACAGCTCCGACATTTTAACTGATGGTCTTCAGGGGGAGACACGACGGCTGCTGGTATCAGTGCTTTACTATTCTACCTTGGTCGTCATCCAGAATGCTATCATAAGCTGGAGCAAGAGATCCTCTCCAATTTCTCCAACAGTAGCGACATCCACGGTGGCCCACACCTGTCAAGCTGTCAGTATCTCCGTGCTTGTATTGACGAGGCCCTGCGACTATCGCCGCCTGTCAACGGCACTCTCTGGCGGGAGCTCGCAGCCGACGACGACGGAAGCAAGCCGTTCGTCGTGGATGGTCATATCATTCCAAAAGGAGTACAAGTGGGAGTTAACATATATACTCTACATCATAACCCGGAATATTTCCCTGACCCATACGCATTCAAGCCCGAGCGATGGCTTAGTGGTGATGAGGCAGAGAATCGGCGCATGAAGGATGCCTTCGCTCCGTTCCAGATCGGCTATCGCGGCTGCGCAGGGAAGCCTATGGCGTACTTGGAAGCCAGTCTTGTTATCGCGAAACTCTTTTGGTATTTCAATTTTGAGTCCGCACCTGGTGAAGCTGGTCAGCTTGGCGGGGGCAACGTTGGTGACCAGACAGGCAGACACAGACCGGATGAATTTCAGATGTACGATGTCTTCGCATCGGCACATAATGGACCGATGCTAGTATTTACTCCTCGTGGGGATCACTGTGAAAAGCTTTCTGTATAAATAGGTTGAAGAGTTGGTACGGAGGCGTACAGAATGGAAGGTTTTTGGGATTTAGGAAAAGGAATCAATTATACCACCTGTAACCAGACGGCGCTGTAATCCAAGGCCGGACGCAGAATTATAGCCACAGCAAAAAATATAGGCGTTCCTTTCGGGCACATTGTTGTTTCAAAGGAAAATCAAGAACTTACACCATGTTAAACAGAGATCTCTCATACACGTCACATGGCGCTGTCTCACGTCAGGCCATTCAGCCTTCGTGTATCTAGGATATGCTGACGGCCCTCGGAGGTTGGGTACACCAAGGAGTTACACACATAGCCTCAGGACACCCAGGGGTATCCGGAAGGTTTCCGAGTGGCCAAGGACTTAGTAGCCCCTGACAAGTTAACTTTTTCTGAAATGTTACTATCTCCAAGTCCTCATACGGGCTCTTGCTATAACGACGTGCGTTAGTCCAAAACGCGGTCGAAGCCGCTAAGAAATTATACCCCGCGCAAAAGTCACGAAAAGTCCCCATGGAGGAACCGAGTCCGCGTCCGAATCAGAACGTTTCTTTCAATTTCCGTCACGTCGACCCTACAGATGCGTTTCCACCTATAGAGCAATAGTTACTATCTTCGGATTTGAGTGTTGAGACTTCAGCCTCCGAGAACAAGTACAGTAGCAGATGCACTTTTTCTATCCTTTCTGCTTCGAACAGCATGTAACTAATCACACTTTTGGCTTTTAGCTTATCGTCTTGAGAGAGCTAAGTTCTCAAGATGCTCAAGTCATGGATTTTGGGGCTCATTCTGGCCGCCCCCAGGTCCTACGGACAGAGCACATTCCAGAACCCTGTGTTGTACGAGGATTATCCCGACAATGACATCTCACGGGGGCCGGACGGTGCGTACTACTTCTCGGCCTCTAGTTTCCACTATAGTCCCGGAGCACCGATCTTGCGCTCATATGACCTGGTCAACTGGGAACCGGCTGGTCATTCGATCCCGCGGCTGGACTTCAGTAGTGACGCGTACGACCTTCCCCCCGGTGGCGACCGCGCATACCGAGGAGGCGTCTGGGCATCTACCCTGCGATACCGCCGAAGTACTGGAACATGGTATTGGATTGGATGTACCAATTTCTGGAATACCTGGGTGTTCACCGCACCGTCCATCGACGGCCCGTGGGCCCGGGCTGCCCAGCTTGCCGAGGGGGGCACGTGCTATTACGATTGCGGCCTGCTGATCGATGAAAACGATGACATGTACGTTGTGTACGGTAACACGAATGTGTCTGTCGCCAAGCTGGCGGCAGACGGTCTAAGCCAAGAGTCGACGCAGCAGGTCCTGACAGCGGCGGACGTCGGCGTCGATGCTATCGAGGGGAACCGCTTCTACCAGATCAATAGCACCTACTACATCCTGAATGACGATCCGTCAGGGGCTACTTATATCTGGAAATCCGCTAACACCACCGGCCCATTCCAGTCAAAGCTACTCGCCCGGAACATTGGCGCTCCGCTGTCGGGCGGCAGCTCACCCTGTCAAGGGAGCTTAATCGAGACGGATGATGGCCAGTGGTACTTCATGTCTTTTACGTGGGCGTTCCCCGCGGGACGACTGCCGGTCCTGGCACCGATCACCTGGGGTGCGGACGGATTCCCTTCATTAGTTACGGGTTCGTCCGGCGGCTGGGCATCGTCTTACCCTTGGCCAGAAGGGCTCCCTGAGCGGGTCCTGACTAACTGGACCGGTACCGACACATTTGGTGGCTCGTCACTCGGCCCGCAGTGGGAATGGAACCACAACCCAGACGTCAATAGTTTCGCTCTAGGTAATGACAGCCTGACGCTGCGCACGGCAACGATCACGGATGACATCTACAGCGCACGCAACACGTTGACACACCGGACACACGGCGAGCAGCCACGAGGCATCGTACACATTAACTTTGCGGGCGCGGCGGCAGGGGATCGGTTCGGTCTCGCCGCGTTCCGAGACCGTAGCGCGTACATCGGAGTGCACATCTCCAACGGCAGCGTCCCTCAGATCGTGGCGGCTTTTAATCAGACAATAGACGAGTACGGCGGGCCAACACTCGACCTTGGATCAGTCGTGGCTACAGCGCCAGTACCGAACGGTGTCAAAGATCTCTGGTTCCGGGTTGACATGGACGTGCGACCGGACGGCCCACACACTGCCATCTTCTTTTATAGTGCTGATGGGGACGCATGGACGCAACTCGGCGGCGCATATGAGCTGTACACTAGTTATCTTTGGTTTCTCGGGTACAGGTTCGGGATCTTTAATTTCGCCACGGCGGCGCTCGGGGGCTCGATTAAGGTTCTTTCGTTCGCTTCGTCTTGATGCCATCTACCATTCAATCACAAAATAGTTACAGCTCAACATATTTTTGGCCTCGGCTTCAGCATGCGTCTACTGGCGTACATGTTCGTACATCTGGGACATTCTTTTTTTTGACAGTGAGCCATAGCACCCACTGCGCAAAACAGTGGAGTTTCAATTCGGCTGATATAAGTTGTATCAGCTATTTCGATCCTTACTTTCCGGGTCTCAGAGTCTAATGCATTTGACAAATATGAACACCCCCACCTTGGAAGAAGAACTTGTTGGGCCTCATACAGTATAGAGATGAAAAGCTCCATGACCTTTACCTGTTTCAATACAACCCCTATAAACCATATTTCTAATGGCCATAAACATATCTTTCACTTTCCAGATACCTAAGTCTTAGAGGAAATCTAGCTATTAATGCTTTAGGCAAGACATTAAAAGATTTAAGAAGCTCTCATGGCGGTTTTCAATCAGCAGAGAGGCCAAGGCGGCAGGAGTTCAGTTCTTTTATAGAAATAGATCAGGTGTTAGATTATTCCCCACGTAGTGTATAAACAACTTAATAAACAAAGTAATAAACAAACCTGATCTCTTGCTTTTAAACTTTCAAGTTTAGGTCTGGTCATGGCAAAAACAACCACCCAGTCTAGCCCATAGCACACAAGTAGCGCTGTAATATTATGCTCTTGGGGTGCGATAGCGACCTGCTGAGCAGACACATCGAAGACGCAAAGCTGTACGGTAGTAACGCTATTAACATCAAACGGATTATAAACAAAAGCAGATTGTAAACAGTAGCGGCATCCCTCGTTGCATTTGCAAACACTCAGGGGCTTAGGCTGTTGAAAGACATAGATCTTACATGGGCTCTTGATGAAGAGGCCAAAAACGTATATTTCTAGTCACGTAATGCAGGCTGACTGGCGAACAAACGCTGCCATCATCTGTGAATTAGCAAACCTCAAACTCATTCACACACACAAAGCACTTGTGCGGTTTGAGGAAACATATTCAGACCCACAAGGGGAGGAGAGCTACCTGCAGGTCGCTTTGGATATCCTCGAAGACTGAAGGCTCTCCTTGGCAACCTGTTTTGAGGTCTTGGTTATTGGAAAGCATTCTAGTTTAAGTAAAATATATACAATATCATGAAAGATGGTACAAAAGCATGAATTTATAGCCTTAAGTAAAACTTCAGGTTCATTATAATAAGAGAAATTAGAGGACCCCTAGCTTCAGGGGACTGGGTACATCTATATCTCTACGTCGTTAACTAGATGCCACGTTTCTGTGATGTCACAGAAAGAAGATAGTCTCTGATTCTCTGGGACCATGAGAGCTAGGACTCTATACCCGTTTGGGAATGTGATATAAGACTCGCTTTAGACTCTCAATAGCTCATTCAGTTTGTCTCTTCATCCAAGACGTTCGTTACGAGTAAACTCCGGTAGGAAATCGCCTGTTATTCGTCAAGGCTTCATACTCAACTTCGTCAGCATTCAACTTGTCAACTTGAAAAGATCAATTGTCTGCAGCGAAGCTTCCCAACTTAACCAGTCCCTTAAATGCAGCGTCGAGCTCTTTGGTAATTTCGTTGTCGGTCAGTTTGCCCTTGCTGTTCAAGAATCGAGAGGCCCCTTAAAGTCAGTCGGTAATGGTCATGATGTGCCGACGTTACGATCTCTGCTTGAGATGAAAAGCAAAGATGAAATCAGGCAAGCCACCGAATTGCAAACGACGACGGCTGAATAAACGAGAACCATGTCCCTGCTTCCACTTACGATAAAAGCATCAGGAGAGGGGTTATCGTTGTAAAAGCTTTTGAGGCCATAGCCAGTTCCAAGCATATGTTGTACTCAGCAGTACAACAAATAGATCAACTGGGTATGTCCAAGACGCCTAGAGCATGGTATAAAAGACGGTAGTCTAAGTAACGGCGGGCTTGAGGTAATGATAGTAGATTTCTGTATGTTTGCCGATGGTTCCTTATAGCCTTTCTCATGAATTGGGACAATCAAATTTCTTCTTGAATTCAGCACAATTTCAAACTCTCACCTAAATTTTCGCCAAACTGACACTCCTGACTGACACACAGAGTGCCGCGCAGTTCTATATCTTACTCTGCTCTATACCTGCCTCACCACGTTTAACCCTCTCACAAAGCTCAAGAAGCGTATGGCCAGCCCATTCGAAGTCTTCAACATCGAGATATACCTGTGCGCTCAATCTAGCCCACACTCGGCCAGCATGGGTAATCAGAGGAATAAAAGTCTTGTATTCATTCACCATCTTCCTCATCATCCAATGCTGTGCGGTATGTGACGCGATGGTAGCATCAATAGGCAAGGCGACATTTATCATGGCACACTTCGACATAGTCTGCGATGCATTATCCAGCACCTCGGTTCCTAGCACGCGAGCAGCTGCCTTGCCGCCTTCGCGGGCTAAGGTTTGAATGTACTCCACTGGGAATCTCGAGATCAGTAATTGCCATATGTATTATCGAAATATATATAAAGGAGTCGGAGAAATGCTTACTTATCTTCGCTTCGCCACCGAAGACGCGCTCGCGCCACTCAATGGCCTCTTTTACACAGACGTACGGGCTAGTGTCCACGGTACCGACAAATTCAAAGTTATTGACGAATGCAGGCTTGTTAGATGGCGGGAGCGGATTGAACCGAGTTCCAGACTTGGGAACATAACCATGCGAGGTTGGCATAGTGGCCGCGATGATGTGCTGATTACGAAACGGTACGTAGAACACAGCAGATGCCCTGGGAACGAAGAGCCACTTGTGGCAATTGGAGACGAAGAAGTCTGGATCGAGACTCTTGAGATCGATGTTGATCATCCCGACCCCTTGGGCACCGTCTACGAGACTCAGAACCCCAGCATCGCGGCATGCCTTAGTTATCGCCTCGAAGGGAAAGGAGACGCCCGGGAGGCTGGAGACCGCATCAATCAAGCAGACCTTGGCGCGTTTCCCGTCGTTTGCGATGTCGTCTAAAGCGGCGCGGAATTGTTCAACGATGGCCTCATCCTCGCACGGATACGTGAGGTTAATACCTCGTGATGCTACGTTCCCGAGACGGCCATCCACAACAGAATCAATTACTTTTGCGCATCCGCCGTAGACAGTGCTAAAATATATGATCTCGTCTTTACCATCCTCGTCCCATACAAGGTTGTGAAGAACGGTATTGACGCCTGTAGTAGCATTCGGCACAAAGACAATTGTATCCGTAGGGGCGTTGACGAGTTTTGCCATAGCCTCTCTGTTCTCATCCAGAACAACTGGGAAATCATATCGACGATAGGTGTCAGGCATGGCCTCACAGAGGTCCTGGTGATGTCGCATTTGCTTTATGATATCGCGTGGCGCAGCACCGAATGACCCTACCGGTTATCATCAACACTGTTCATTCAAAATTGCCATTGTCGGCCTTACCATGATTAATGTTTCGATAGCCGGGGTGGAACTCGAAGTGTTGCAATGCCCGCTTTCCGAATACTGGAGTCATTTTATCGGCCATCTTGCTGGATCGATCGGACCGCCTGAGCGATAAGATTCATACACGATACTAATAGACGAATTTTATCTCAAGCCGTAAGTAGCGGCCGATGCATTTATAGTAGACTAGGAAAACAAAGAAGGACCCTCGCTATACACAGATTATTTTATTCAAACACCCAACACGGCAACCCGATATAGGTCGCGGGGCAGGAGAGTCACGGCGGACGTCCGGTTCTCGGGTTCGGGAATATTGAGTCACGGGATGAATCGAATTCCAGATCGTTATCTTTACCTACCTTACCCTTCATGGAACGCTAATTTTTCGACTTGACGCGTCTTCACGCTAGAGTGTAGCGGCGTGGCGCAGGCTAGCTGCCGCTTTGCTGGTCTTCGGGACGTGACGACGAGTCATCGCATTGTACACTGAAGGGCGTAGAATGGTAGCATACACAGCATCTGATGCCAAAAGCGAGACATCCCTTCGTTTCCCAGAAAATTCATAGATACACAAAGTGAATGAAAGTATTCAATTCGCTGTGACTTGCTCAACCTGCATCTCCCTGCATGGCCAGACCCATCGACGGAAAGCGCCGGCGTAAACCAAACGCCGATACCTACAGTCACAGAGGTATGAACGCGAAGCCGAGAGCGTCGCAGAATTTGATCAAAGAAGCGACTCTCCCTCAATTGATCATATGTGCTTTGCCTCGATGTGAAAAGGGGCCTTTCATCGCCATATCTTTATGTCATAGAAAATCCCATGAGAAGATCTCAATGGAATTTGGCGCAATTGGTACCTGCAGCAGTTTACTAATGCGAAACTTCATGCACCAACCATGAAGACGCCCAATTAACCTGAAACTTTTGACAGACGAAGTCAACAAATCGGTTCATTGCCTTGGCACAGTGGAAGCACTTGAAGAAGATCAGTACCGTAGTATACCGGCGTGCAGATAGATAGATGATCCATGGATAAGCGGAAAGGCATGGTCTTGGCATCTCGCACCCGATTTTCATAAAGCAATTGAATCGGATGCCCAGCGCGTCTGCAATTTAGGCGGCATAATTGAAAATCTGAATGGAGGACCAGGATGTCTGATCTACAATCGCGCACCCCATCTGGCTCAATAGGTGCGGGAAGAGCCTACTTAGCATGTCCCCGTTGAGTTTAAACATACCCGTACTTAAGGGAAACACGGCCCGGAAGCAGGCTCCGCACGCAGTGCTCTCTCATGGATGCGGCAAGATTGCTTTTGACATCACGAGACATGTCATCCGAGCATTTGCCGAGAAACGAAAACATAACATGGTAGAGACGAGCCAATCTACGCCGCCCCCATCAATCACGGGGAATGCGGCAAGGGTGCCAATGCTTTTCGTGATGTGTTTCCCTCCGCAGCCTGCCCGATCTGTCCATTCGCGGGGTTGCGCTCCCAAGAGCTCTCCATGGGCTGTCCATGACGGCTGCATATTAGGTGTGGGTCTTGAAGCTCTTGGACATAGAGTTGAAAAAAGCAAGGCCGAGACAATGAGGTAGGTGGCTATAAGATGGGAGAGGTAAATTGTCGTTCCCCCGCCGTGGTCGCTGTCGAGGTGCGACGGTTAAGGGATCGTGCAACTTCTCTAAGCAAGGCGCTCTCTTTATTCCCTTCGTGGTTTGAACGATGAGGTTTCAACATCTTGCTGCGGCCCTGTCCGTGGGCTCAGCAGCCGTAGCAGCTCCTTCTGCTGCCAACACCACGGCTTGGGACGCGGCATACACGAAAGCCAATGCCGCGCTTGCTAAGCTGTCGTCCGCTGACAAGATCAATATCGTGACTGGAGTCGGCTGGAGTAAGGGGCCCTGCGTGGGCAACACGCCGGCCATCAGCTCTATAGGCTATCGACAGCTCTGCCTCCAGGTTAGTCTTTCATCGCTTCTCTCTGATCGACAGCTATTGACTCCGGATTCAGGATGGGCCCCTCGGCGTCCGCTATGCCACAAAAGTGAACGCCTTCACGCCAGGTATCCAAGCCGCCTCAACCTGGGACCGGGCTCTCATCCGTGAACGAGGACAATTCATGGGCGAAGAAACAAAAGGATGCGGCATCAACGTCCTCCTCGGTCCCGTCGCAGGACCGCTAGGCAAAAACGCCAACGGCGGCCGGAACTGGGAAGGATTCGGCGCCGATCCCTACCTCCAGGGCATCGCAATGGCAGAGACTATCTCAGGCCTGCAAGGGGCAGGCGTGCAAGCCACCGCGAAGCACTACATCCTCAATGAACAGGAGCTCAACCGCGAAACGATGAGCGGCACCGTCGACGATCGCACAATGCACGAGCTGTATTTATGGCCGTTCGCGGACGCCGTCCACGCCAACGTGGCGTCCGTCATGTGCTCATACAACAAGATCAACGGGACCTGGGCCTGCGAGAACGACGGGACTATAAACAAGCTGCTGAAGCAGGAGCTAGGCTTTAAGGGGTACGTGATGACAGACTGGAACGCGCAGCACACGACGTATCAGGCGGCCAATGCGGGACTGGACATGACGATGCCCGGCTCGGATTATAATGGCGGGACGGTTCTCTGGGGTTCGAAGCTAAGCGCAGCGGTCAGCGCCGGACAGGTGCAGCAGTCGCGCGTAGACGATATGGTGGTTCGTATTTTGGCCGCGTGGTATCTGCTGGGCCAAGACAGTAATTACCCTGCCATCAACATCAACGCGGACGTGCAGGGGACGCACAAAACGAACATCCGCTCCATCGCGCGTGACGGCATCGTGTTGCTCAAGAACGACGGGAACGTTCTGCCTCTGAAGAAGCCGGCGAAGCTGGGGCTCGTTGGGTCCGCTGCCGCGATAGGGCAGCAGGGGCAGAACGCCTGCAGTGATCAAGGCTGCAACACGGGAGCGCTGGGGATGGGCTGGGGTTCCGGGACCGCCACATACCCATACTTCGTGGCGCCTGCGGACGCGATCAAAACGCGGGCGGCCACAGACGGAACGACCGTCACAATCTCTTCCACGGACAGCACAAGTTCAGTCAGCAGCGCCGTCAGCGGCGCGGACGCGGCCATTGTGTTTATCACCTCGGACTCGGGCGAGGGGTACATCACGGTCGAGGGCAACGCGGGCGACAGGAACAATCTGGACCCGTGGCACAGCGGCAACGACCTCGTCAAGGCGGTGGCGGCCATCAACACGAATGTGATTGTGGTGGCGCACTCGGTCGGCCCCATCATCCTCGAGACGATCCTGGCGCAACCTAATGTCAAGGCTATCGTCTGGGCCGGCCTGCCGTCGCAGGAGAACGGCAATGCGCTTGTCGACATCCTGTACGGCGACACGGCGCCCTCAGGCAAGCTGCCGTATACCATCGCCAAGTCCCCGAGCGATTACGGCACAACCATTTCGAGTAGCAACGATAACTTTGCTGAGGGTCTGTATATTGACTACCGCCATTTTGATAAGTCTAACATCGCGCCTCGGTATGAGTTTGGCTTCGGCTTGTGTAAGTTCTCACTAGATGTGATCATCGCATTCATCTACCCCTGAGAGATGCCTCTGCTACTTTGGCTGACATATAATGGATTCAGCTTACACCAACTTCACATACTCCGACATCGCCATCTCAGGCAAGCCCACCTCAGGCGCCGCCACCGGGACTGTCGTGCCCGGCGGGCGCGCAGATCTCTGGGACACGGTCGCGACCGTGACCGCAACGATCACCAACAGCGGGAGCGTAACGGGCGCCGAGGTAGCGCAGCTGTACGTGGGGTACCCAGCCTCAGCCAACACGCCGCCAAAGCAGCTCCGCGGCTTCGAGAAGGCGAGCCTCGGCGCAGGCGCCAAAGCCACCGTCTCATTCACGCTGTTGCGACGCGATCTCAGCGTCTGGGACGCGGGGAAGCAGAACTGGGTGGTCCCAGCTGGCGACTTCACGTTTTACGTAGGTTCTAGCAGTCGCGATATTCGACAGACGGGGACGCTCACGGTAGCTTGATGTTGAGAAAAGAAAAAAGGGGGGATTGATAAAACAATTGTATATATCGATATGTGCTTCTTATGTAGGTATGTATATACGAAAAGAAAAGGGAAGAATGAGTACTAGTACAGCAGTTCAATTATCGTGGCTATGTGGCTATAGACTTGTATGCATTCATGCCAACATTTAAATTAGAGACCTTAGGTCACGAGGTGTTCAATACGAAAGGATCGCGCCATGTAAGTCAAGTGGCTGTCCAGCCCGTCATAACTACCCTGCCTAGGAACTTCAACAATAGTCAGAGTTCTTCCATGCCAAAGCCATTGCAAAACTCCAAATCCTAGCATCCTAATCCTACACACTACCACCCTAGAAAAACCACCGACAATAAAAACCATTGCCTTCTCTCTTCCAAGTAAACCTCATTCGACCCCAAGATCATCTACACATTCGCCGGCCTGCGCAGATTCTTGAGGTGCACAGACACCTTAACCGTCGCCCCATCAGCGCGCCTAGCCTCCATTTTCAGCCCGAAAGAGGCGATCTTATACTTGCCCCAGAACACGTAGACCGGCTCAGGCGCATCTCGAAGAAGGAGTTCGCCACGACCATTGACTTCGGGTCTAGCGTCCGCGAAGCGCGAGGGGCGCGGCAGTTCCGGATCGTCGTCCTCTGTTTTGATCACGAACAGGGAATCCTCGGTGCCAGGTCGATTGTCATCCCTCACGAACAATGATTCTTCTTCGTCAAATAGATTGGAATTGCTCTCGTCAGCGGTATTGCTTTCGCCGGCAGTATTGTTCTCGTCGGGGATACTGAGAACCTGCTGGAAAACAGGCTTCGCAGTGATCTCCTGAATTATAGTAGCAGCCGCTTCAGAGCGCTTAGGCTTGATCTCATTCCCGTCCTCATCTCTATCTCGTGCGATCGCGAAGGCTTCGGGATGTTCATGGACCATCATGTGGAGCGCGTCGGCCGTGGCCTCGCGAAGACTGGTGAAAACGTGCATGTGCGAGTGCGCGTCCGCGACGTCAAACCCGACAAAGCGTTGTACGACGAAGATAGAGCTCGGATTATGCTCTTTCGCCTCCCATTTGATCGCGTTCTGCTTGATTGCGAGGGCGAGGCCCTCGGGGAAATGTAACTGGTGACGAGGGGTACTCTTGTATGCGATGTAGGGGTTGGGTTGGACTTCGGATGTATTGTTGGCGCTCGGGATTTTACTTGCAGGAGTACTCTGAGCCTGGGAAGGAGTCCTGTGGAAGTTAGTCTTTTGATGCATATACTGTAAGAAAAGGTGGTATTACTCACATGTTGGCTTGCGGTCCCGGATCGATAGGAGTGAGAAATTCTCGAGGCGGATTACGACTACTAGACGGAGTTGCAGAGGTTCGGGAAGCTTTAGCAGCAGCAGCTATCATAAACATTAACACAGCCTGAACATAAGAGATGAGTAGTTAAACAATATTACCTTTCTTCAAGTTATATGCTCTCATTCCTATAGGCAGAGGCTCATAATTGCCTTTGAGCAGTCGGTCTCGCAGACTAGGCCGTGGTCGACGGAAGCCAAGCGGGTCAGGCTCAGGCTCCGGGTCAGGAGCGCTGCTCCGGCGCTTCTTTCCTGTTCTCGTGCGCGTCTGCTCAACTTCTTCGCTATCGTCGTTGTTGCGTTGGACTCGACTGCGCTTCGCTACACGTGCTGTTCCACCTCGCGCACGATGGTACGCAACACCCCGGCCACGACCACGACTTGAAACACCACGACTAGCGCTCTCACCGCTCTGGTCGGCTTGTAATCCATTAGGATCAGCAGCGACATGGCTACCAGCAGCACCACCCACAGTGCCAGGAGCAGGGATACCACCAGTAATGGTAAGGTGTATAGAATCAGCAGCCCCTGGTGTATGTCAGTTCATCTGTAGTATAGGGACTATCTTCCCTTTCTTTCCATCGCAGAATGAAGAAGACTTACCATTTTGGGGTGCATGAGCAGAGCCATCATAGCCAAAGCGATCCATGGCATCGGTGGCATCAACAGTGTCTGAGTCGAAAGAGCTGTCGGGGTGCACAGATGGGCAGCAAGATACATCTGATAAATGGAGCTCTGTCTCTCGAGAGGTTGGTAGAGGAAGGGTCAGGTGAGGGTGAGACCAAATGATACGATATGTGTTATGTTGTGTTTGGGTGGAAGGTAGGTGCAGAGAACTTTGAAGTGGATTGCAAGAAAGGGAAAAAGAAGAAGAAGAGTCGGTATCAATAAGAGTCTCAGAGGTATCGAAAGTGACAAGTGGTGGCCTAGTGATAGCAGTACGAGGGGTAAGTGAATTCTCCAGGTGTGTGCCTTTGCTAGCAACTTGACGCATTAGGCCACCATTGTAGGTAGTCCTCTGTTGCAGCAGTGTAGTGCAATGAGGGTATAAATCAGGGTATGAATGAGAGTATGAATGAGAGTTACCAGCAGCAGAGCCACCCTTCTCTAGGTAATGATTGTTTGGTGCAATGGGGGGACTGAGTAGTGAATGGGCACAAGTAGTGCTGTCTTCCATCACCTCTGCACCTCCATGACAACCTCCTTCCATGATAACTTGAGCAGTTCTGCGTGAACACCACAAGCAGTCGGGAAATGCGCACGGTCCACCTGTCATTGTCATTGTTAGCAATGGAGATCATTGAGAATGCAGCAACTCTGGGTAAGTTACAGACCACTTATCAAACTCTGTTGAAACTGGTGCGCTGAAGAATATAACAGATTGATATAGCGAGATTGTGTTGGGTCGTAGGATTGGGGCCATTAGATAGAGCAGCTAGTGTAGGATTGTTGGAAGGTTCGCAGCCTCTAACGTAGTCGAGAACTCGGGAAGGGCGACGTTCGGAGGAGCGGGTAACAGATTGCTATGATCTGTCATGTTGTCCTGCCCCGTGGGATTATGGCCAGTATATTGAGGAGCATCTATTGTTGGATTTCCGGATGCTTGGTCATCCCCTACACCTGATACAAAGTCTAGTTCCATATATTAGTAGTTTTCTAGTGTTGTTTAGAGATGTATGGTCCATGAGATATCTGAGAATATTGTGTATGTAGGTGTAGTGTTGGGTTGTTCCTTCTTGGGCATAGTCATGTTGGTGTTGTATGTCTCACCCACTTGGGCAATGGCTGAAGATCATAAAAGCCAGTACACAAATGTTCAGGTGTTGCAGAAAGAATGCCAACATGTAGAAATAGTAAAAGAAGTAAACTCACATGTAGCAGGTAGCATCTTTATCTTCTGCCCCAAGAGATCTCATGTGTTTGCCTTGTCTTCAAGCTCACCACCTTTGTCTTCGAGTACACCATTTTTATTGGGCCTTAACCCCTTTTCTTTGCACTCGACTAAACCAACTGCTTGGAAAGCAGACTTGGCTTTGTTCAAATGCTGATTCGTTTCTTTTCGCTGTTGTGAAGTTAGTAAACTTTTTGCTGCGTAAAATGTGTATTAGCTAAGCTTACCTTGAACTCCCTTTGGGGGTTCCAAGCTAACCGAGCCGCAAATGAAGGCATCGCAAACAGCGAACAACAGCATGCTTTGAAAGTCTGCCAGTCATCATCAGTGAGTCATGTATAGATAGATGTCTGCGTGATGCTTCTCACCTTGAAATCAACAACATCACAATCAGTGAATGATGTTGGGCTTCAATACACTGCTACAACTGTGTCAGCCTTCTCCATTTGATCATACATTTTTGATGACTTACCAGAAGCTTCCACAACATGAGGTGCATTACCCCCTCTGTATAGAATGACTATCCAGAGGGAGTCATGCACATCAGGTGAACTGGTAGCAAGCAGCCACCAGTTGGGAGAAAAAGAGAAAAGAGAAGGAGAGGGTGAAAGAGGGGAGGAGGGAAGAAAGGGCCCTCTTTATAGACAACCAAGAAGTGAAAGAATGGTTTGCTCACATTCCGGAGGATTCCACTTGAAATGATTCACAGCGGTCCATGCATCTGCCGGCCCAATAGCGTCAAGGACGATGTCATAGGAGACCCGCGTGCCTGCGCAGGTTCAGCCAGTCGAATGTTGTCGAGGGGGCACATGGTACCATGTATGAGTTCAGCTGGAATCACCCGGAATCTGATGATGAAATCACACATGATGACCAGTCGATTGTTGTCGAGTTGGCACATGGTATCATTAACATTTCAGATGGAATCCTCCGGAATCTAATCATACAATCACGCATGATAGTTGAATATGCCACTGGGGCAGGATACTAGGAACCTGATACCTGCTTATGAGTGGTATTCGCATATACTTACGTTTCTGGTCATTTCCAACTATGATGCGAGTACTTGGATAGCCTCCTTGACTAATATAGAGAATGAGCTAGCAAGCCACTTATTACAACTTTACTGATGAGATGAGATGAGCTGAGATGAGACCAGTTTCTCTAATCTATAATTCTATAATATTAAATTCTATCTTTTCAATTACTCTAGTATTAACTGTATTTTCATCCAAAACGCCCCCTTAGCAAGAGGATTGGTTCAAACCCAGTTCCAGACTTTCAAACTCTATTGTAGACATAAAGAGTTGTTGGGACAGTTGATTTATTGTAATTCTGTATTATTTAATATAGTATATATTCTCGTTATCCTGAATGTAACCCGCATTGGAGAGACGTCCTCTTAGCAATGCTGATTTAATAGCATTGCAAGAAAACTCTCAGCCCGTGTGCCCTAATCCCCGCCTTTACGCCAAAAAAAAATCATGAATTCGGATACTGGTGTATGTTGTTAAACATTGAAGTTACCGGGGGTTTAGATCAATGATGCCCGTGGTGCCCGTGATGTCCATGATGCGGGTGATGCCCGTGAGGACCGCCGGGACCGCCAAAACCAGGATTACCAGGACCCATATAATCAGGAGGACCAGGAGGACCACGGTACTCATGATGACCACCATGATGTCCATGCCGACCATGATGCTCAAACGGCCCACCCGGACCCGGACCACCACCAAACCCACCAGGACTAGGCGGACCATGATGCCGTCTAGGCTCAAAGTCCCCTTCGCGCGACGGTGATCTGCTATGACTAGCACTGCGACGCCCACTCAAAAGGCCCGAGGCAGCACCTAACAACCCACTTCCACCTCCACCTCCACCATGCCCATAAGGACTGCCACCAAACCCACCGGGACTAGGAGACCCATGATGACTATGATGTCCATGATGTCCATGGTGACCATGATGGCCATGCCCATGATGCTTCTCCTCCCCATGATTTCCCTTAAGCTTGTGACTGATAGCATTAGCAGCGACAGCCCCGACGGCACCGCCCAGGAGCGTTCCCAGCGTCCCGTTGCCCAGCTTATGGCCCACGTAGCTGCCCGTGGCGCCGCCGACTAGGGTCGAGCCCAGACCTTTCTCGCTGACTTCTCCCTCTACTTCGCCTGGGTTTGCGCTTGAGCCGTCATATTGTTGTCGGGCGTATTGAGGTTGTTGTGTGTATTGTGGTTGCTGTTGGCCGTATTGGGGTGGTTGTTGTGTGTACTGAGGTGGTTGTTGCGAGTACTGGGGCTGTTGTGCGTACTGAGGCTGTTGCTGTTGCTGTTGCTGTTGCTGTTGGTAGGCGTAGGTCGGCTGTTGGGGATACGGTGATTGGCTCTGGCTTTGCTGCGACGTGTAGGAGCCTCCTCTTCCTTCGGATTTGCCCGAGTTATAGTAATCCGCGGCAGACATGATTGGTGCGTTATTTAACCAACGAGCGATGATGATATGTTGATTGTCTCAAGATTGGAAATGAGGCAGCACAGTGAGATGGTTAGGTTATAGTAGGTGATCTTAGGATGAGAAGCTGAAGGTTTTAAAAAAGGATGACGTCGCTGGATCAATGGATTAGGTTAACTCTTTACTTATTGATATGCGAGTCCAGTCTCAGATGGATGTAAGAGAGGATCGTGAGTAAAATAGAGTCGAGAGTAGGAAGAATAGTGTATGTTACAGAAAAAAGGGTTGAAAGAAATCACGGACTTGGGCATACCTATGATTTAAATACCTACCTAAAGGTACCTACCTACCTCTCGGGCCTACCGTACCTCGCCGCACTACTGAAGTCAGCTGGGACGCACAAAAGAGATCTACGTGCGAAAGAGCGAGTGCGACGCTTACGCGGACGCACGGCGGCGGCGCAGAAACAGGTCAAGAACAATGGAGCTGTCAAGTTTTACCTCCCTAAATACATCATGCTGGCTGTTGGAATACTTACATAATCGAACCTACCTACTAAGCACAGTACACATCTCCTGTCCCCATTTAGGTAGCGGGCGCGAAGATACTGTTGGTGCCGACGGTCCTTTGGTACTCGATTAGCGTCTTGATGTTGCCATGAACCGAGGAACAAAACCGAGGGGGCGTTACGGTTACGTCAGCTACCTGGGCGAGGGGTTAGTGGGGTTTCCATCTAATTGGCCTGTGAGCTGACAGGGCAGTGTTGTAGGGCTTCAGCCGTGGCGCAGCTGAGGCTGCGTTGAGACCGTTGAGAATGAACATCTCCTTGTATATGTAATGTAATTCTTACGATACCTACATAGATGAGCTATATCACTGATTAAATGTTCAAGTTATAATAAGAGATGCTTGAGGTGAGTTACTGATTCATCATAATTAATCAAGTAGGTTTTTGATTCATATGATGTTGTCACTATACAGGTCGACAGCGTCTGGGCATTTTTATCTACATACCTTCGATTGGAAGGCAGACATGTGTCAAGACCCAGCAGCCTCCACGTGTACTACTAGACTCGAGACAGGAGTCTGGCCACTGGAGTGGGCTCGAGTGGTTACTTCTTTTGCCCCTCTTCAGAATTACATCGCGGGGCAACAAGCATCATCCCAGAATACGCGACTCATTTATCTGCGACCAGTCAGGTTGACCCAACTTCTTGCCTGTTCTGTTGCTCCTTACACATCCCTAGCCAATCCGCACCGATATAGACGACAGGTCCAACATTTATTTGTAGGTTCAGTATTCCATGATATTTCATGATTCTGCTTGTGTTGTGACATCGTCTTTTGCTTGTTGCGCAAGTCGCTTCAAATGCGTTCTCCCCCATGCATCTCAATTTACATCTCATCCTTCATTATGCTCGTAAGTCCCGTGTAAATGCGCCGAATGCTCCAAGAAAGACCACCACCACCACCACCATCACCACCGCGAACCACTGTCACCTATGCGAAACCTCGGGTGTAAAAATCCATCATGTGTATGCTTCGTTATCGTAAAACAAGGCTAGAATGTGGAATGCAATGGCCATCATTACGTGGATCCTTGAACTTCGCTTGAGGCGCCGTAGCTTACTCTCTTCCCAAAAGAAAAACGGCACCAGTGAAACAAACAAACCGACCATGGACAATACCAAAAAATGATGCACGCGATGGGTAAGTGGTGCGAAGATTTATCACGCCCCAATCCCCGTTCCACCTCGCCGACTGCCTGACGGCAATGGTATTTCGCCTTCTGAATCTGAACTATCAGCGGCAGCTGCCCGGTCGATCATCCGTTGCACGTCGTCATCTCCTAGAGGCGGCTTGGTCCGTGCCGGCCCGCCCAGGCCAGCAGGGATCGATAGCGTGGGACGCGGTATTGCACCATTGATGGTTCTCCGTCGCGGCATGGCGCGTTGTGAGGATCCGTGCTGCTCGTCAATATCCATGCCTCCGGCTGCGTTGGGTGACTTTTCGAATTCCACACGCTTCGGCTGGACTGGTGGCCGCCCCGTGGGCAAAGCCCTCCTCCCTTGGCTATTCACCTCACTTCCATGTCCGAGACGGGAGGTAGGTAAACTAGTCCGCGTACTGTTTCGAGGTTGTGAAGTCTGTGGTGTAGGGAAGGAGTGTTTCAGATTAGCAGAGTTGCCGGGGCTGCTCATGAATAACAAAGTTTCCAAGGCCTCTCGCTCACGAGGGTTCTGCGGGGGAGAGAAGAGGATAGGATCAACACTCGGTGTGCGGAGATGGTGTTGCCCTGGTGTACTTTGCAATGGGCTCGGTTGTGATGGGGTATGAGGTGAAGAGTGGTGAGAATGGGACAAGTACGCAGGTGTGTATCTAGCGTTGGAATTGCGCCGAGGGTTGGTTGGGAGCGCCTGGCGTGGTTGAATCGGTGCGGGTGGTGCTAGGGTTGGGACTTGTGAAACGGGAGACGTTGTGCTGGAAACTTTAGAAACACTCTCCCTCCAATAGGGCTCGTAGGGGCGCCCATGCGGAAATTGAACTACGGGGCTCGTAGCCATACTCGACGGGTTCGAAGCGGTTTGTCGGAAGCCAGCAAGTGATATCCGTGGACTTGCTGATGACCCGTGCCTCCCATGTAACGTAGATGTGCTCGAGGCCGGTGAAGCGGCCTGTGACGCTAGTGACTCAACCTCGTCGATAGAGTGGCTTTGCCAGCCATTGTTCACCTTGACCATAGCGTAAGAGAGTTTCGCCTTCAATTCGGCAGAGAGCTGACGGCATTGTTAACTAGAGTCTACGCAAAATGGGCGTGATACATACCTCGCCGATGCGGCTCCCGGTCGTCGAAGCGACACTCACGGTGCTTGTATTCCTTGAATGACCCATCCGTACGGGTGAGGCGCTGGAGTGGTGTCGCGTGTGCTTCACGACACCGTCAGCCATCCGCTTCCGGGACTGGGCGCCATTGATGTCGGCGTCGTCGCGCGACACGACAATCTTCTGCTGCAGAGCAGCGAGATTAGACAGCTGCATCAGCTGGGACTCCTGGCTGGAGGAATTGCCGTTGCCATGGCGGTTGCTGCCCTCGCTGTCGCTCTCGGGCGGGGTGAAGACGCGGTCTGTGTCATTAGAGGTGGAGGTGGTGGCCTGGGAATCGTTGCTCGAGTCGTGGACGAGGTGGCTCTGGCTTCTAGCCACGGGCTGCGACTGGGAAAGCCCGGCAACGTGTCGACGCGACGCAGCGGGACTGCGGTTACTGGCAAGCTGCGACATGTCTGGCATGCGGGCTGGAACAGGACGGGGGTTGGAGGGTAGAGACGGAGCGGGCGTGGCCCAAGGCAGTCGAAGGCACCGACTGTCGCGTACTGTGCGGCCGCTCAGTCCAGATCGCGTCACGATACTCGTCCTGCCTCGAGTCTTGGGATTGTTTAGACGACTATGCGTTGCGGTAACGAGAGCACGGCGGGAATTGCCAACGAAGCCGGCTTTATCCTCTTCTTTGTCCGGGTTGCGAGGAAAGCGAACACGCGTTGTCGCCAACTCAGCCAAGCTTGGGGGGATGCAAGGTCCAAAGTAGGTACCTGGGGCCAATGTATCTAAGACACGGATCTGGTAGCGTGGTATGACAGCGATTTGGAGGTTGGCTTTGCGATCATGACAATTATTCAATACACGGAGTACTTGTACTGGCTGTTGTGAGAAGTAATTGGAACCATGCGAGAGGTATTCAATAAAAAGATGGCGATGAGGACTGTTGTAGTGTTGAAGGGGAGAAGTCGTCCTCCCGAACACGGGTTGAAGGCAGGTTGAAGGCGAGATGTACTGCCTGCCGTGCATTCTGCAGTGCAGCACGATACAGTAAGTACACCTTGCTCAGGTACCTACCTAAGCTACAGGGAGATCTGTACCTACCTATGATAGTGGTGGGTTGCGCTGTGTGGGTGCGGTAGGTAGGTAGGTACCACTTAAGTTGCTGGGCACGTTGGGTCAGATGCGCGACTTAGCCTGTTCGCTAGCAGGTTGACCCCAGCAAATAGCCAGCCAGGTACATGTATTCCAGGTGGCTACTCGCCCTAATTGTAGGTACTCGTCCACTATTTACGCGTTGGTAGGCTTCTTCTAGCGTCCCCCACGGCACCTATATGAGTTAGGCACGTCTTGCACCACGTAGCAGCGACTATTCCTCACAACGCTCGCGAATTCCAGGGTCTTGATGCTGCCCGCACTTAAATTCTCTCACACAAGTTTTTTTATTATTTGCTCTTGCCACCTATAATTAGTTTTCATCGTGAGAAGTTTTTTTTAAATCACCTGTTGAAATGGCGGTATTTACGCCTTTTTAAAGAGTTACGTTAGGCACTTGCTCTGTTGTCTTGCAAATAGTGCATCTCAGGGCACCTAGCAACAAGTCGCGGAGTGCAGGTAGGTACCTCGGTACTTACCTTGCTGACCCCATGTTCTACGTTCCCCCTCCCCCCCTTGCCAGTTCAAGTGATCGCCCGCATCAGCGGGAGCGGCTGCAAAAGAAAAGTGCACAACGGCGCGCTCTTCGGGTTAACACGCTCGGACCAGTCTACACGAGCTCACGTGACGCTGACTTTGGTGATCACTCAAGGACTTAGCCAGTATCGCTTCCTTCCATCAGCACATAGGCTGTTCTCACTAAAAAAAAATAATAGAACAGTTACAAAATTTAGTAAAAACGCCATTTTCTAACAAAAACAAAAAATAACCGGCAATTATACACACTAATGCTTGGGCCTGCCCTTCCTCACTGGAGCTAAGGACAGGTGTTAGTAAGCATAAAAAAAAAAAGGGGGGGGGGGGGGGGGGGGGGGGGAGATTAAAAGCAATTGATGAAGAAACAAAAAGCCACCTAATCCTTATTGTTTTTATTCGGGGGATAGTTATAAGCACCCGCCGCAGCACCCCGTTTCGCTGCTTG